>CM060398.1:120032258-120282258 GCA_030545235.1 Helianthus tuberosus | reverse complement strand
CATTGTTTCGTCAATCAATTTTAATTCTTGCAATTTGTTAATCACTAGTAGTTAATCCATTCAATCATTTTAGTAATTCTAATTCACATCTTTCAATTAAACAAAAATACAAAAATATATCATAGCAATCTTCATAAGAGTGACATCTTTTCATAATTCAATCGAATCCATTCGCAAACCACATACTCTTCGTGGTTCGACCCCTTATTACCACTAGCTATTTGTTAAGGGTAATTTGGGACTATAAATATTATCTTTGACCGGAGCGCGACACTCCGATTATGAATCTATGATACTATGATGCTTGATACTTTGGTGCTTGACTCTTGAGGCTCCTGAAACTTGAGACTTGGTTGAACGAGGGACTGGAGTCTTGTCACTGGCGGAAACTATGGAAACTTGTTTTAATAATGTAATCTAGTCACGTGATACAATTACCCAATAAATATGCAACACAACGCTTGATCTAGTGCGAAAAACGAATCAAAAGACGGAAAAGCGGAAAGGATGGATTGGCCGAGTGGCAATCCGATTGGATGACCATCCGATCGGATGACCACCAGATCGGATGGCCACTCGTTCGAGTTGCCATCCGATCCGTGCACACGCCTCTCTTCCCCTCTCCCACACTATAAATAGGCCTGTCACATCAACTCTCACTGATGTGACAGCCTCACTCGACCCAGACACACGCACTCCTCTTTTCGTCCATTTCTTGGCGATTTCGGTACGTTTTACACTAGATTCTTGTACATCTTTGATCTACACACAATTCCCTACATGATTCTCCTTTGAAATCTCACTTTTCACCATGAAATCTCTAAGATTTGAGCTCTTGAGGGTGACGTCATCATGGTAGTTTGTACAAACTATTGAATGATGTCATTTTAGTCTAGATCTAGCTCAGATCTAAGGAATTTCATAAGTTTTTACACTAAGTCTTTAACTAAAACTGAATTTTACAACTAAAACTCATGTTTATCTTCTTCTTCTCTTAAGACTTTTATCAATAAACCGTTAGATTCGGATTCAAACGGACTGAAGACTTAAAGATTAGTCTGAAGTTGGTTTGGGGAAAGATTGTTGCCGGAAAAGATGACCGAAGTATGAATTCTAACTTGAACACTGTCATGAACGGATGACTGAACGGACTGGGGTGATTCCCACCCGATCGGATCAGCTGAGCACTGAGGGGTTCACCGTTGTCTTAATCCATACCACGTCGTCACTATTTAGTCAGAAACTTAGAAACTTTACAAGTTAGGAACGGGACAAGGACAACCCGATCGAGTGGCAATCCGATTGGATAGCCATCCGATCGAGTGACACTTGCCCCATAAACCCTAACACTTGGATATTTGAAACTATGATCCTCGAGTGGCAATCCGATAGGATAGCCATCCGATCGAACTGCCATCCGATCAAGTGTCATTACTTTAAACATATTTGAAACTTTAAATCTTTGATCGTCGAATGGTAACCAGATCGGATAGTGTCACACCCCAACCGATGGCGGAAACATCAGGGCATGGCACTGAGCGAAACAGATTGTCTAGAAGTTTCCATAACAATTATCATTACCAATTAATTTAAAGTAACATGTCCCATACCATGTCTTAAAAGATAATACAATTATTACAGACAAAATCTAGGCAAATAGTTCTGTTCCGACAACTCAGATTTCTTTTGTACAGACAACTATTTGTTGGCCTCTAAGACCTTATTCTAGCCTCGATTTCCTAGCAGATAAGCATCCTAAGCACCTGTCATATACGTTAAAATAAAGTCAATACACATAGTGTAAAGGTGAACATACAAGTTTGATAATAGCATATAGAGTTCGAAAGCGTTACGCATAACCAGCACGTACACAGAGTGAAGTGAGGCATGTTAGTTATCGACATAGACCTATCGATACCAATGACTACGGGTTGACTGCCCAAGGCAGTTCGTAATACATGATCACCACTGTAATCCATGCAAATAATTGTCCTTAACAACCCACGAGTGAACGGGTGCTGAGTCCAAACTATAGTACTATCGTTGCTAAGGCAGGTAGGCAGCATTCGATGTGTAAACATAACAAACAAGCATTCATTAAGTCACGTAATACATGCGGTAACGGTTAGCGTTTAAAGTATTGCGTAGTGTGTTCGATTGTGATTTAGTATAAGTAACGTATGTAACACCCAAAAGTGCGTAAATAAAAAAGGGATCGAGTATACTCACAGCGATGGATGGATTGAAGGGAGCGCTAGGGAGTAGGGTTAGCCTGATCAGAACGATAGCATAAGGATAAGCGACGCGCGAAAAGATGCAAAGTGTAAGTGGCTCGGACAGCAGTCCGGTCGGATGGTAGTCCGGTCGGACGGCCAGTTCGTGCGGATGATAATCCGTTCGGATGGTTATCCGGTCGGACGGTAGTCCGGTCGGATGACTATTCAAGTGGATTGTTTCTTCCTATGAGAAGGATGTGTTTGTGTATGATGGCTTGTCTTTTGAAGTTTTCGTTGTAGCATTTTGAAAACATTGAAGTATCTCTACCTTTCAGGTCGGTTGGTCGGACGGTAGTCCGGTCGGACGGCGACTCGAGTGGCGAGGTTACTTAGTGAGAACAAGTTCACAGCAGGGCGGCACTCGTTCGGACGGTTGTTCGACCGGGTGGCATCTTTAGTGCATTGAACATGTTGAAAATTGTTTAATGTTTAAAGTCCAAATGTTTCATGATTCGGATGGCTGTCCGTTCGGATGGTAGTCCGGTCAGACAATAACTCGCTCAACAACCAGACTTCAATTGTTGGAAAAATGGTTAAGTGTGGGTTTCAAGGTGCAAGTCGTTCAGACAGCCGGTCGCTCGGATGGCTGTCCGTTCGGACAGCAGTCCGATCGGACAGCACTCCGTCCTGGTCGTTCCGTTCGTCTTACAATTGGTTGTTTTGATTGTTTGTCGTGCTATCAAGAGGTGTTGATATCGTGCTAACCAATCAGAGTCCCATCCTAAGTTCTAGTGACCCGACTGAACAGGAATCACCCAAATTTGGTCAGTTCACCGGTTTAGGACGACAGTTCTTGGTTAACCCGAAATCGACAATCTCGTGGATAGAGTACGGATCTTGAACTAACCCAACCACAAGATTGAGTAGTGAGTCGGCACAAGATCCGATTCTACTGGTTTTGATTGCATTGAGTGTAAAAGAGTTGAAAGAAAGTTGGAAACCATCTTTCAATCCTTTTTTCTTGTGAATATGTTTAGATCTATGAAAGATCTTCGTTTGTTTATGTGGAAATCGGTTAGATCTACGTTGTTCTTGGTGGATTGATGCCAAACATGAAGTTCTTCAAGAACACATGATGACGTCATCCTAGAACACCTTGAATCTTGATGATTTCACGGTTAAAAGTTAAGATTTAAAAGATAGAAAGGTGTAGGAGTGCGTGTAGATTAAGGAAGTACAAGATTTAGGACGAGATCTTACCGGGTTTGCGAGAAATCAGAGAAAAAGCGAGGAATACGAGCTGGTCGGACGTTACTTGCCAAAAGTGGAAAGAATGAAAGTGACAAGGGGTATTTATAGGATACCCAAAGTGGAAAGGGGCGGGTCGGTCGGATGGCATCTCGCCCGAATGACAGTCCGGTCGGATGTCACCTCGTTCGCATGGCAACCCGGTCGGATGGCAATCCGGCCGGATGGCACTTGGTTCGAGTGTTCGGTGCGATGATTTTTGCTGTTTCGATTGCGATTGCGAGCGTTTCGATGCGATAGATTTTCCTAGTCAAATTACTTTTAATCCCAACTACTTCATATCTCGCACTGTCTCTTTTCCACTAATTATCATACCATTTCGATTGCGATTGAGTTCGATTGCGTTTGAGTTTCGATTGCGATTCGATTGATTACCATAACATAACATAAATAAACATGCATAAGTAACACGTAAGGCACACACACACGTATAACAATAACCAAAATGCGTAATTCGAGTTGCGAGTTCGATTGCGATTCGATGTTGATTAAATTAGATTGAATAACGTTTAGTTGACTTTATCGCATTGTTACTTCCTATATTTTACAGTCGTATGTCGATTAAATAGCGATTAACACACGTCGATTATTGTAATTATTGACACTTACTCCCCATAATACAGGTAAAATAAACACATAAAAGAAATTTACTACAAGTCAAGTTGCGAAATCGGTCGTTGACTTTGTCCTTGACTTTTACTTTGACTTCAGAAACACGGGGTGTTACAGCCTCCCCTAGTTGAGGGAATTTTGTCCCGAAATTAGTCCGAAGCCGTAACAAACAACTGTGGGTACTTTGCCTTCATGTCGCTTTCGAGTTCCCAAGTGAACTCTGCGCCTCGTTTGCCTTCCCATCGGACTTTCACAATAGGAATGCGTGAGCGTCTGAGCTGCTTGGTTTGGCGATCCATGATTTCGACAGGTTTCTCCACGAAGTGTAGTGTTTCGTTTACTTGGAGATCATCGAGAGGTACAATTAAATCATGCTCAGCCAGGCACTTTCGGAGGTTTGACACATGGAAAGTCGGGTGGACGTTACTAAGTTCCTTCGGTAGTTCGAGTCTGTAGGCGAATTTTCCGATCCTTTCCAGAATCTTAAAAGGTCCAACATATCGAGGCGCTAGTTTCCCTTTCTTTCCGAATCTGACCACACCCTTCCAAGGTGATAACTTTAGGAGCACGTAGTCGCCAACGTCCAATTCAAGGGGCTTGCGTCGTCTATCGGCGTAACTCTTCTGTCGACTTCGAGCTTTCAACAAGTTGTCTCGAATTTGGAGGACTTTGTCAGTCGTTTCTTGCAATAGTTCAGGACCGGTTAATTGCGAGTGACCGATCTCGTGCCACACAATAGGCGATCGACATCTTCTTCCGTATAAAGCCTCGAATGGTGCCATTTGTATACTGGAATGATAACTGTTGTTGTACGAGAATTCGACTAGTGGCAGGTATGTATCCCAATTACCACTGAAATCTATGACACACGAACGGAGCATGTCTTCAAGAGTACGAATCGTTCTTTCAGTCTGTCCATCGGTTTGAGGGTGGAAAGCGGTACTTAGATTAAGCGATGTACTAGGAGCCGTTTGAAACGTTTCCCACAGTCGCGTGGTAAACCGAGCATCACGGTCAGAGATGACATCGCGAGGCGTCCCATGATTACAAATGATCTCGTTGGTGTAGATTCGGGCTAATCGTTCTACCTTGTAGTCTTCCCGTATTGGCAAAAAGTGAGCTGATTTGGTCAATCGGTCAACAACAACCCATATGCTGTCGTGACCTGATGACGTGTGCGGAAGCTTTGTTATGAAGTCCATAGCTATACTCTCTCACTTCCACATAGGGATCGGTGGTTGTTCGAGTAAGCCAGAGGGTCTTTGGTGTTCAGCCTTGACCCTTGCACAAGTCAGGCATTTTCCAACGTAGAGAGCAATATCCCTTTTCATGCCCGGCCACCAGTACTTGTAGCGAAGGTCCTGGTACATTTTGTCGGCACCGGGATGAATAGAATACCGAGATTTGTGGGCTTCGTCCATCAAAATCTTTCACAAATCGGTCCGTTTAAGGATCCAAATTCAGTCCAGATAGTGGAATATCACATTAGGCTTATTCACAAGATGGGTTCCATCGTGATAGATTTGTTCCTTCTTCAGTGTGCGTTCATTAAAACATGCGTGCTGGGCTTCGCGGATGAGGGTTTCGAGGTCGTATTGGGCTTGGACATTGCGAATGCTGAGCAGATAACTCCGTCTGCTGAGAGCGTCAACAACAACATTTGCTTTGCCTGGGTGATAACGAATCTCACAGTCATAGTCGTTGAGAAGTTCTACCCATCGGCGTTCACGCATATTAAGTTCTTTCTGATCAAAGATGTGTTGTAGGCTCCTATGATCGGTGAAGATCGTACACTTTGTACCATACCGGTAGTGTCGCCAAATCTTTAACGCAAAAACAACTGCGCCTAGCTCGAGGTCATGGGTTGTATAGTTCTTCTCATGGATTTTGAGCTGACGAGATGCGTAAGCTATAACCTTGTCCCGTTGCATGAGGAGACAACCAAGACCAAGGTTGGAAGCATCACAATAGACAATGAAATCACCGTTTCCGTCGAGCAATGTGAGAACAGGAGCATTGCAAAGCATGAGCTTGAGTGTTTGGAAATCAGACTCTTGTTCGGTTCCACAAACAAAAGGCTTGTCTTTATGCGTGAGAGCGGTAAGCGATACAACGATCTTTGAGAATCCTTCAATAAATCGTCGATAATAGCCCGCTAGTCCGAGAAAAGAACGGACTTCAGACGGGTTCTTAGGTGTAATCCAACTCTTAACTGCTTCAATCTTCGCAGGATCGACGTGAATACCTTGACTATTGACAATGTGACCCAGAAACTGAACTTCCTCCAGCCAAATTTCGCACTTGGAAAACTTGGCATAGAGTCGATTCCCCTGGAGTAGCTCGAGAACCAAATGTAGATGTTGCGCGTGTTCGGTCTTCGATTTGGAATAAATCAAGACATCGTCGATGAACACGATGACGAAATGGTCGAGATAAGGTTTACACACGCGATTCATCAGATCCATGAAAACCGCGGGTGCGTTGGTTAAACCAAAAGGCATAACAACAAATTCGTAGTGTCCGTATCGAGTGCGAAACGCGGTTTTGGGTATATCCTCCTCTTGAATGCGTAGTTGGTGATAGCCAGAGTGTAGATCGATCTTCGAGAAGTACGTAGCACCTTGTAGTTGATCAAACAAATCATCAATGCGAGGCAGGGGATAGCGGTTCTTGATAGTTAACTTATTCAATTCCCGATAGTCGATGCACATCCTGAACGACCCATCATTCTTTTTGACGAAAAGGACTGGCGCACCCCAAGGAGAGGTGCTTGGGCCAATGAAGCCTTTCTCAATTAATTCCTGGAGTTGGTTTGAGAGTTCACGCATTTCGGACGGTGCGAGTCAGTAAGGAGCTTTGGCAATAGGGTTGGCTCCAGGAATGAGGTCGATACGAAAGTCGATATCACGACTTGGCGGTAGTCCGGGAAGATCCTCAGGAAAAATGTTAGGAAATTCTTGAACCACAGGAACGTAATTTATTCCAGGCCTACCTTTCTTTTCCTTCTCCACTACTACAATGTTAGCCAAGAAAGCTCTGTATTCCTTGCGGAGATACTTGCTAGCTTGGACACATGACATGAGTTTGAGACCTTTCGAAGCAGTTTCGCCATAAACACGCAATAAATCACCATTCGCGAGCGAGAATCGAATCATCTTATCGAAACACACAACTTCAGCATGGTTTTCGCGAAGAAAGTCCATGCCTACTATGACGTCAAAACTTCTGAGTTGCATCGGAATAAGGTCGATTGGGAAGATGTGATTGTTGAGCTCAAGAGTACAATCATGAAGAACAGAATTAACGGCGACAGTTCTTCCGGTAGCAACTTCAACATCGAACGTCGAGGAGAGATAGGAGCGCTTACGACTAAGAAGTTTCTCAAATTCGAACGACACAAAGCAATTATCGGCTCCAGTATCAAACAAACACGAAGCATAAATACCATTCACAAGGAACGTACCATTGACCACGTTGTTGTCAGCCTGGGCTTGGCGCACGTTGATGTTGAAAGTTCTGACATGTGCGGCTTGTTGCTGCTGCTGATGCTGTTGCTGCTAGTGTTGCTGCTGCTGCTGGGGATCTTGTTTCATCACCCTGTTCGGGCACATGTTCGCAAAGTGGTTGGGATCACCACATGCGAAGCAGACTCGGGCGTTGATCACGGGTGCCTGAGTCGCTTGTTGGCCTTGCGGGGCTGGGAGCAGAGCTTGATGAGTAGTGGCTTGAACAGGCGCTTGACGGGGACTAGTACGGCAGTTAGCAGTGAAGTGGTCGTACAGGTTGCAGTGAGCGTAGAAACGACAGGCGGGACCCACCGGATGATGATAAGAACATGTTGGGCAAGCCGGGTGGTGGCCTGTGTATGCACGCTTTGCTGGTGGTGCATAAGCAACTGGTGCTGGTCGGTGATGGTACTGCTACTGAGCCGGTACGGCTTGAAGTGGAGCAGCAGTGGTAGTGACAGCACAGTTCTTGTTGCTGGAGCTGCTGTTGTTGTTCTTCTTCTTGCAGCGTGAGGACTTTGACGGTTGAGCGGCGGCGGTTTCGGCAGTAGGCGCGGCGGTGACTTGGAGCAGGCTCTTTGAAGCTTTATCCCAAAAACCAGATTTTACTCGCTTGTCGTTGATTTCAGCGGCAAGCAACTAAGTCTCTTCGATAGTCGCTGTCTTTGCGGCATGCACAAAATCCGCAACACAGTCGGGTAGAGCTCGAATGTACTTCTTGATGGCCATATCAGACGTTTTCACTTGATCGGGATAGATGATGCTGAGCTGCTTAAAGCGAGCAGTCAGGACAGCGTTGTCTCCATCCTTTTGCTTTATATTCCAAAACTCGTCCTCCAGCTTTTGGCGTTCATGGGGAGGGCATAATTCATCCATCATGATGGCTTTCAGCTCTTCCCAAGTCAGCTCATAAGCTGCATCATTCCGGCGTTTGATTCTCTCGGCCGTCCACCAGTCTAATGCGCAGGACTGGAAGACGCCGGTAGCGTTTAGGGTACGGAGATTTTCAGGACAGCCGCTTTGGCGCAGAGTGACTTCGATGGAATCAAACCATTGAAACATAGCCATTGGGCCATCTTCTCCAGTGAATTCCTTTGGACCGCATGCCTTGAATTGCTTAAAGCTGAAAGTAGTAGCAGCTTTAGGAGTTTCGGTTCTAGACTCCTCAGACGATTTGCTAACATTCTCGTAAATTTCACTCACGATCTGAGGCACAACCTTGGCCACTTGTTTCGCGAGGATGGCAGCAAGGCGACTATCCCTCTGTTCTTGACGAGAGAGTCGTGGGTGACGGGATCCAGATGATGGTCCAATTGACATTGTCTGCAACAGACATCGTCATAGGTCTCAGACACGTCATAATCGAACCTCACCTCACACGTCTAAATACTACTAAAGCTCAGGAACACAGTGTAACATGTATCTCATAAACACATAGGCACATAGTCACAGATTCACATAAATATAGAAGCACATAAGCACGTAGGGCACAGAATCACAGAAGCACATAAACATGTAGGACACATCACCAGGAAACATATAGGCGTGTAACTTATCTAGGTGCGCACAGAGGCACGTAAGCATGTAATCACTAGATGCATATAGGGACAGGGGAGTATTCTGACCGCATCTATCATCTAAGGTCTATGCGCGTTCAAGAATTGTGATCGCGATTAATACATCGAGTAGTATAATATAAGCGTATCCTAGCATGAGGTCGTCCATATTTTAGCGACTTGTCGGCATTTTGGGATAGAAATGCAGTGCGAGTCGTGTGTGTCGATCGAAGTGAAGGAAAAAATCGAACAGGTCTCCAAAATTAAACACATAACCAAATAAACACACATATAAACACATAAAATCAACGAACCATCAGAGTCAGCAGTTGCGGGCTCAGAATCGAAAACACATAAAATCGAGAAATAGATCGTCTGCGGCTATTAGACTTCGACTAACCAAAGTGGTTCAACTATTCACAAGGACTTGTTGTGCACATTTGACCTTCAGGACAGTGCCCTTGCCTCGATTCTTGGGCATTGGGCACGCATCCCGTTAGTCATATCGTGACTTCAGGTAGTTGGAGTCCGTCGAGACTTTGGTGAGAGTTTTGTAAAACGAAATAAAGATCGGAACGAATCGTCAAGGTTAGGGTCTCACCCCTGGCTTAACAACTTCGTTCCTGTTTTTGATAAAATAAGGGAGAATTATGCGTCAAAGTATGGATTTCACTCCTGGTTCAACGCAAATTCTCGTGTTTATAGATAAAATATGGGTTGAACAAGAAATTTAATCGAGAGTTTGCGGTTTTCACACCTAATCTCGACTTAAATCGTTCATTCATGATTTGAAATTTCGAGTGCAGTGATAGTGTAGCATAGGAGAGAATAGTGAGAAATAGCAGTACGCTCATACATAATCCCTACTGGATATGCACAAGTCAGTCTGTTGGTTCCTAACTATAGACTAGGTCTCTAAGACATCGACCCGGACTAGGTCGAGCCTTGCCTAATTCCCTATAGTTATGGCTCTGATACCAATATGTCACACCCCAACCGATGGCGGAAACATCGGGGCATGGCACTGAGCGAAACAGATTGTCTAGAAGTTTCCATAACAATTATCATTACCAATTAATTTAAAGTAACATGTCCCATACCATGTCTTAAAAGATAATACAATTATTACAGACAAAATCTAGGCAAATAGTTCTGTTCCGACAACTCATATTTCTTTTGTACAGACAACTATTTGTTGGCCTCTAAGACCTTATTCTAGCCTCAATTTCCTAGCAGATAAGCATCCTAAGCACCTGTCACATACGTTAAAATAAAGTCAATACACATAGTGTAAAGGTGAGCATACAAGTTTGATAATAGCATATAGAGTTCGAAAGCGTTACGCATAACCAGCACGTACACAGAGTGAAATGAGGCATGTTAGTTATCGACATAGACCTATCGATACCAATGACTACGGGTTGACTGCCCAAGGCAGTTCGTAATACATGTTCACCACTGTAATCCATGCAAATAATTGTCCTTAACAACCCCCGAGTGAACGGGTGCTGAGTCCAAACTATAGTACTATCGTTGCTAAGGCAGGTAGACAACATTCCATGTGTAAACATAACAAACAAGCATTCATTAAGTCACGTAATACATGCGTTAATGGTTAGCGTTTAAAGTATTACGTAGTGTGTTCGATTGTGATTTAGTATAAGTAACGTATGTAACACCCAAAAGTGCGTAAAGCAAAAAGGGATCGAGTATACTCACAACGATGGATGGATTGAAGGGAGCGCTAGGGAGTAGGGTTAGCCTGATCAGAACGATAGCATAAGGATAAGCGACGCGCGAAAAGATGCAAAGTGTAAGTGGCTCAGACAGCAGTCTGGTCGGATGGTAGTCCGGTCGGATGACTATTCGAGTGGATTGTTTCTTCCTATGAGAAGGACGGTAGTACGGTAGTCCGTACGGATGCTTGTCTTTTGAAGTTTTCGTTGTAGCATTTTGAAAACATTGAAGTATCTCTACCTTTCAGTTCGGTCGGTCGGACGGTAGTCCGGTCGGACGGCGACTCGAGTGGCGAGGTTACTTAGTGAGAACAAGTTCACAGCAGGGCGGTCACTCGGTCGGACGGTTGTTCGACCGGGTGGCATCCTTAGTGCATTGAACATGTTGAAAATTGTTTAATGTTTAAAGTCCAAATGTTTCATGATTCTGATGGCTGTCCGTTCGGATGGTAGTCCGGTCGGACAACAACTCGCTCAACAACCAGACTTCAATTGTTGGAAAAATGGTTAAGTGTGGGACCCAAGGTGCAAGTCGTTCGGACAACCGGTCGGTCGGATGGCTGTCCGTTCGGACAGCAGTCCGATCGGACGGCACTCCGTCCTGGTCGTTCCGTTCGTCTTACACTTGGTTGTTTTGATTGTTTGTCGTGCTATCGAGAGGTGTTGATATCGTGGTAACCAATCGGAGTCCCATCCTAAGTTCTAGTGACCCGACTGAACAGGAATCACCCAAATTTGGTCAGTTCACTGGTTTAGGACGACAGTTCTTGGTTAACCCGAAATCGATAATCTCGTGGATAGAGTACGGATCTTGAACTAACACAACCACAAGATTGAGTAGTGAGTCGGCACAAGATCCGATTCTATCGGTTTTGATTGCATTGAGTGTAAAAGAGTTGCAAGAAAGTTGGAAACCATCTTTCAATCCTTTTTTTCTTGTGAATATGTTTAGATCTATGAAAGATCTTCGTTTGTTTATGTGGAAATCGGTTAGATCTACGTTGTTCTTGGTGGATTGATGCCAAACATGAAGTTCTTCAAGAACATATGATGACGTCATCCTAGAACACCTTGAATCTTGATGATTTCACGGTTAAAAGTTAAGATTTAAAAGATAGAAAGGTGTAGGAGTGTGTGTAGATTAAGGAAGTACAAGATTTAGGACGAGATCTTACCGGGTTTGCGAGAAATAAGAGAATAAGCGAGGAACACGAGCTGGTCGGACGTCACTTGCCAAAAGTGAAAAGAATGAAAGTGACAAGGGGTATTTATAGGATACCCAAAGTGGAAAGGGGCGGGTCGGTCAGATGGCAACCCGGCCGGATGGCACTTGGTTCGAGTGTTCGGTGCGACGATTTTTGCTGTTTCGATTGCGATTGCGAGCGTTTCGATGCGATAGATTTTCCTAGTCAAATTACTTTTAATCCCAACTACTTCATATCTCGCACTGTCTCTTTTCCACTAATTATCATACCATTTCGATTACGATTGAGTTCGAATGCGTTTGAGTTTCTATTGCGACTCGATTGATTACGAGAACATAACATAAATAAACATGCACAAGTAACACGTAAGGCACACACACACACACACACACGTATAACAATAACCAAAATGCGTAATTCGAGTTGCGAGTTCGATTGCGATTCGATGTTGATTAAATTAGATTGAATAGAGTTTAGTTGACTTTATCGCATTGTTACTTCCTATCTTTTACAGTCGTACGTCGATTAAATAGCGATTAACACACGTCAATTATTGTAATTATTGACACTTACTCCATATAATACAGCTAAAATAAACACATAAAAGAAATTTACTACAAGTCAAGTTGCGAAATCGGTCGTTGACTTTGACCTTGACTTTGACTTTGACTTCAGAAACACGGGGTGTTACAGATAGCCATCTGATCGAGCTGCCATCCGATTGAAGCGACAACGAGCTTTTGAATCTTCCAACACTTGGGTCGAATGGCAACCCGGTCGGATAGCCATCCGATCGAGTGGCTATCCGTCACACACTTACACTAGTCCTTCTAATCGGGTGGTAATCCGATCAGATAGCCATCGGATAGAACAGCCATCCGATCAGGATGACTGATCCGACACTTTGCACAATCTCGTTACTCTGTCTGATTCTTATCTGTTATAATCTAATCTGGCTAACTCTAAAGAGCTCCCTTTGATCCAATAACAGTTAACCTGTTAAGAAATCACTGTGATTATACTCGATCCCATTTTGTTTTAAACTTTGGGATGTAACATGTATTCTACTAAACTACGATACTTGAGACTTTTGCAAATTAAACTCTATCCTACGTGTATGTGAAACTTTTGATTCTTGTATTCTATTTGTGCTATGTGAACGTTTAATCCAGGGTGTGTAGTTCCGCCTTAACAATAGTAGCGCTATAGGAGATGCACCTCCCGATTATTCTCGGGGGTATTGTTAGGAGGATACTAGTTTTCCTTGAGACTTGGGAAAACACTAAAGCATCGGGAGACTTGGGCTATCACTTCTTGGACTGCGAACACTAGCATGGCTGAAACTATTTTGTTAACATTTACATGTGGATATGACTTGTTTTAAACTATTATGTTATTACTCAAACTTGTATACTCGCCGGTACATTTTTGTACTGACCTTATTTTAATACATGTTGCAGGCTGATAGGATGCTGAATCATGGAAATCAAGCTAGGGCTGATGCTTAGAAACCCACCTAGTTTAATTCTAGACTTTGAACAATGATTTATGGTTGTATTTTGAATCTTTTGTTGGTGATGCTATTTTAGACAAAATTTATGCATGGAACTTATTTAATCTATATTGAAATTTCTAGTGTTATGGAATCTCGTGAGCAATTTGAACGCTTAATGCTCGCACCCCGATGTTTCCGTTATCGGTTAGGGTGTGACATCGATGGACTCAAAACTTCAATTGCGTATATTTTTTATATAATTTAGAGACATTACTTATTTTGCTTGAATGTAATTATTTGTAACTGTCATCATCATACTCAGTATATCCCACCAATAGCAAAGCTAAGGTAGGGTCTGAGGAGGGTGAGATGTAGACAACCTTACCTCTACCCCATAAGAATAAAGATGCTGCTTCCGATGAGACCCCCGACTCGATAGTAGTTTTGCATTAAGCCTTGGACATAAGCCACATAACACTCAGCAATTGAGACAAACGCCGATTAGTGCATGTACCCCCTTGTCTTTCAGTTATCATCGCCACCACATGATGCATGATTAACCATCCCCCTCTTTTAACGTTATTTTCACGAAATTAGTAAAATAACGTTAAAATTAGTGCAATTTCTGTAAATGACAATAGCTATCGGGGTAAACAAGTTGGACGAATGTTATTCCCCTTATTTTTCTTATAATAAACAATTATGATTTTGTTATAAATTATAATATAATAATAGTTAACACAAGATTAGTGCTGCAACTTTAGAGAGAATGTAAAACGAAAGAAGTACATAAGTTAATGAAAGTGTATACAAAATGTGCATTTTTACATCCATATTAAGGTAGTTTTAATAATGCAAAAATGTAATTATTTGATAGACAAGTAGTATGGTTTATTTTTCTATTAGTTTGATAAATTTATTAACTTGCTAGGTAATGATATATGGTAATAATTCATAACAACTATATTCATTTTGACACTACCTATAAAAATATATACATAACAACTATATTCATTTTGACACTACCTATAAATATATATAAATATACTTTTTTTTTAATTTGATGATAAAACAAAACTAATATTATAAGTCTCAATTTAACATGAAAGATTTTCATAGTAAAGTCATCAACAGTTTTTTTTTCAGTTTATTGCATTATTATTATTATTATTATTATTATTATTATTATTATATATAAATGGACAGTGACTTTATTATATTATAACAAATCATAATAATTATTATTATATATTAATTTTATAATTGTTTATTATATTATAACAAATCATAATAATTACTATATATTAACTTTACAATTGAAACTTTCTGACTTGGATAAGCTTGGTGTCAACCAATACTGGTATCGAAAATACAGGTACAGTTCGGTTCGTTATCGGTACATGAAAGTAGAAATCGGCACCAGCCTAATACAGAAAAAACCAAAAGTTGGTACCGTGTTGAGTTTGGAAATCTTTTAGTTCGGGAAATTCGGTACTGCTACACGGTACCATTTGCTCATCCCTGATCACGGGTGCCGTACAAACAACGGTATCGTACAACTTTTTCTTATTGATTTTCTTCAACTTTTAATGATTTATTTTTTTAGCTTTAGGGGCAGGGATGAGCTCGGTGGCAACCGATACCGAAAATACCGGTTACGGTACCGGCATATGAAGGTAAAAATCGGTAGCGAATCGGTACTAGCATGCCAAAAGTCGGTACCGAATTGGTACTTAGGATCCTTTGGTTTGGGAAATTCAATACCGGTACCCAATATTATTTGCTCATCTCTGACCACAAGTTTCATACGAACAACATCATTAACATACAACTTTTTTGGTTGATTTTCTTTCGATTTTTTTTTACTGTTTTTTACATTTTCTTTTTATTCTTGTTAGTGGTTCCGCGTGCAACACGCTCATAGTGATTTCAAAACACATGTAAAATAGACTAAATAACAAAAGAAGTTCGACGCAACGTGGCTAGGGTGATAAACCTAGTTGTTTGTAAAAGTGTTTGTGTTGAGATTGCATATATCCAAATATTTAAGCTTAGTCATTCTTTTTACAACATGTGAATACTACAAAATGTTTTCCTTTAAAATCTTAATCGGATAGAGAGTACTTGTTGCACATATAGATATTTATTTATTAATTTGCATAGATATACATATCATATAATCATAATTAATCATTCTTTCTTTTTTCTTAATCCGTGACTAAGTACATCTTTACTTAGAAAGGATACTACATAAATAATGAAACTGGAATTTGAATTATTTATGTTATAATAATGAATCAAATGTATATATAAACTATGAAAATCTAAGAATTATTATCAACATATATTATTAATTAACATTAATTAACATATATTAATACGAGAACTGAATGAATAGTGTCATGTAGTTGGTGGCATCTGCTTATTGGGCCGCAGGTACAACTGGCCACGTACCTTTTTCATCCCACGTGTTACATATTTGCAAACCCCTACACCAAATCACTATTCCACCTCTGGATTCTTGTAACCTGCTCACACTTTTCAGAATCAAAAAATGGAGAGGGAGCCGGAGGAAAGAGAGAGATCGGAGAAGAGAAGGAAGACAGACGACGTCCGGAGGGGAGAGAGAGAGATCGGAGAAGAGATGGAAGAGAGACGACAGGGTTTAAGGATTCCGGCAATGGCGGTGATTCAAACGTTTTTAGGGTTCAGGTGGTTAGAAACGCCATTGATGGTGGATCTGGAATGATCTACACCACCATCACAGATTTACCTGAAAACCCTAGATTGGCGATGGCTAATGGAGATCGAAACCGCAATTGTGTTGTTGAACACCAAAAACCCTAAATCAAAGGGGGGAGAAGAGCTCGAGGCGGTTGTCATGTGGCCGGAAGAACGATGGGGCAGATGATGGCGTTTGCAGCCAATGAGTTCATCTAGGGTTCCGGGAAGTTCCAGTCAAGCTCCAGTAAGTTGATCCGTCGTAAATTTAAATGCTTTTGTTTTTATTTCTGTAATTTTCATACATTTTTATTGTAATTTTGGTTACGGCCGCGGTTTTAATTCTGAGTATGTTAGTGCCTCTGAAAAGTTTCATGCTGTCTTTCATCAGGCTCTCTTACTGAAGGGTTAAAGCGTTATGAGTCTGATGATATTTAGGTTAGTGCGTTATATTTGTACAGATGTTCGTACCTGTTCTAGCAGTATTTTCTAATTACCAGCAACAAAACCATTATTAAATTCGGAACTAAAAGTATAGTTATACTCTGCAAGTTTTTTGCACATGAATTAAAAATCAATGTTGTCCTAGCAAATAGAATGTAACAAAAACAAACATCATCTACAAACATGTTAATTTGGGTATACAGTATACTTGAGTTATCCGCTTGCAGTTTGATACCAAAATACTTTTTGTCTTACTTGAATTGTCCACGTGCTGTGGATCTTGAACCTGGAGATCTCAAACAGTTACAATGGCATTGGTCAAAAGGCCACCCTCTCATAGTCAGTAATGTTTTAGAAACTACTCATGTGTTGAGCTGGGAGCCCATGGTTACGTGGCGTGCTTTTCGCCAGATTACAAATGTTAACCATATGTAGCTAGCTCTTGGATGTCATTGCTCTTAACTGTTTAGATTAGTGTGAGGTTTATTGATCATGTCTTATATGTTCTTCACATATTTTTCGGGCAAACATCCAAAATTTACAATTAAAAACACATCACTTTTTAAAATAGTGGTTGAGTTTTAAGTTGAGAAAAGTCACCTGTGTTAGTTTTAAGCATGACATAGTCAGTAACATTCTAGAAACTACTCTTGGTTGAGCTGTGACCCAGGGTTATGTGACATTCTTTTCGCCAGATTACAAATGTTAACCATGACCAGCTCTTGGTTGTTGTTGCTCCTAAACTGTTTAGATTAGATCATGTCTTATTTGTTCTTTACATTTTGTCGGGGAACATTTTATTTGAAACTATAACATTGTTGACATTTTTTAACTAAAAACTCAACCATAGTTTTGAAAACTAACGTGTATTATATTGTAAATTCTGGATACTTGCCCGGTCAACACACATTATGCGGACTTGGAGGCGATATTTGTTAAGTTGTCTTTTAAAGGAAACACATGCTTTTTTATATATTTATTATTTATTGAACTTATCTTGCACATTATTTAAAATTTTGGTCAATTTGTCATGTGTTTTGCTAAGTTGTGTGCTTATTAATATGATTAGAAACTTATATTGTTAAAATAATACTATATGGAATACTTTTATACATTGTTAAAAAACTTCAATACGTTGTGGTTTGAGCCACTCAACTTTCAGTTTATATATATTAGTTGTAAACATATGGTTTGTTGTCTCTTTCATCTGTATGTCAGGCAAAATTAGCCAACTTTACTTCAACTACTAAATGCTTACTCTAATCTTTCTGACTTATGCATGAAATTAGGCAACAGATCTAAAATTACTTACCAGTAGAACTGTTGGAGGAAGAACGAAGCATTATTAACAGGTATGCTGTAACATCCCGAAAATACAAATTTCTTAATTTGCAATTAGTTGCAAATAAATTTGCAAGATAAACTAACTAGGAATGACACTAACCTAGTTAGTTAAAAACTTAAGAGTAGTTAAGGGTGAAATCAAATAAAGAATGAAAGTAGGAGGGCTAAAGGTGTTAAAATGAAAACTAATGTTAATATAATAAAATAAAACAAATAAAACACAAACACCTTGTCTGTGTTTGGTGGAGATCGACCAGGAGACAGGGGCGACACAAGCTCCTCCTCCTCAACCCTAGTTCAGCACAAAATTGATCAATTGAAGGCTAATTTCTGTCCCAAATCAAAATCCGAACATAGATTAGTGATCCTCATCACAAGGGGGTTACAAGGTATGTAAAATTTGGTGTTAATTCTCTGTTTGAAATTCTCATGAAATTGGGAAAATCTGAAATTATGGTTGCATGTTTGTTTTATGATGAATTAGGAACCATATAGTGTCTAGGGACAAACCCTAGACAAATACAAGTTGAAATCATGTGAAAATTTAGTGAAATCTATGAACACCATTGAAGGTGATTCATGGGTTTTGTGGGAAACTAGTAAACACTAGGGTTTAGAATGATTATTCTAGTGTAATACGGGTCATAGAAAGTGATTTCTGAAATGATGATGTTTAAATGTTATATGAAAGCTTCATTGATGTTAAGTTTAGCAAAATAACAAGCTATGAACTTGAATATGAATGATATAAAATTCTGCCCATTAAGTGTTTGTAAAAATGCCCCAAAGAAGGCTCGAAATTGAAATTTAAAGTTTAGGCGCATGATTGTGATGATTTGACAAAATTATGCGATATATGGTTGAAATGGAGTTCTAAACAAGTCGTGATTGAACTCTATAGGAAAAGATACCGGGCATCAAGTGGACAAGCCGGTGGCGATTCGCGTTTGAAGGGCGTGCACTAAAGGTATGTAACTTGACTTGTTACATTCGGTAATTTTGATAACTAGCATATGTGTGTTAGAATTGTAGAATAAAGATTTTGTTGACTTAAAGTGATAGAATTCGCTAAATTGTATAATAAGTCAAGAATTGGTTGGAATCTCGTTGGTAGTCATCGTAATGGAGGATTCCATAGATGAGCCAAACGGGTCAGATAGTCAAATAATGCGTGGTTAACACATCATAATATGGTTACTTGATCATTGTTATTGACAATAAAGGACATATTAGAATACGAGAAATCAGTGTGTGGTTTGTTAGAATGAGAAACCCGAGAATGGGGTTTGGGTAAAACAAACAAAAAGTCAAAACACAAAGTTGCAGGGGCTACCGTAAGTTACGGTACCCACCGTAACTTACGGTAGAGATCAAAAGTTTACGGTGGTTTAATACTGTGTTACGGCAGACCCAGGGTTAACCAGGAGCTACCGTAACTTACGGTAGATACCGTAAGTTACGGTAGAGTCCAGAAAGTTTTGATTTAATCTTTAATAACCTAGTTAATCGAATTCATACCGAGCATAGTTTCGATTAAGAAATATTTCTAAGAATTCTAACACTAATATTTGTTAAAATTCTTTAGTTTCAGGATTGGCAAGTATGTGGACAATGATCAAGCATGTTTGAAGAACCGAACACAACTTTTGAAGCTTCCATGTTATCTAACTTTAATGGACATTGTTTTGGAAATGTAAACTATTTGCTAAACAACTTATGGATGTTTGAATTAGTCGTTAGTTGACTAATGTTTTGCTACTTATGAACTTTATCTATGGAACTTATGTTATAAGTTGGACATCTTTTGTATAAAAATTGTATGAAATTTTATTAAATTCAAGTAGTAATTAAGACGGGTGTTACAAGTTGGTAATCAGAGCTTAAGGTTGTCAACAAAGTGTTCGGTTCAAGCTTGATCAATCGTCCTGTAAGAATTAACTTATTATGTTAACAAATTATGTCTTATATAAGAAATGAGAAATGAATTGATGTGCATGGGAAGAGCGTGTTAACACACTCAAACCCGGAAAGTGCACTAAATGTGAACGGTTAAAGCAAGTTGGGAACTTGGCTAAACCGAAACAAATGAAGCAATGTTACAAATGAAATGTTTAACGTTTAAATGTAAACATTTCAGTTTCAAGATGTCTGATGGAAACGATGATGATCCGGTGCAAACAAGCACCGAACAAATGAAAGAGATAATTGCCGAAGAAGTAGGGAAGGCAATTGAAGGTAGTCTATCTGGGTTTATAGACAAAATTCAAAGCACGGTGTTGTCGCTTGTCAAAGAGCGAGTCAAAATGTTGGAAGATAGTGTCAACCTTATAAAAGAAAAATCGGGAGAACGCAAAGGGTGTTCGTACAAGGAATTCATGGCGTGTAAACCACCAATCTATAACGGGGAGGTCGACCCGATAATATGCCAAAGATGGTTAAGTGACGTCGAAGGGGTGTTTGAACGGACCCATTGTGAAGTAGGCGACTTTGTTGCTTACGGAACAGGTCAATTGAGGGGCCAAGCCAAGGATTGGTGGGACACTAAAAAGAAGGAAATAGGAGCCGAAGCGGCAAGGGTCATGACTTGGGATGAGTTTAAGGTGCCGTTCCTTAAACACCATAGTCCCAAAGCAGTTATCAATAGGATCAAAGAGGAATTTATCCAGTTAAGACAAAAGGGAGAATCAATTGATAAAATCACGGGTATCTTCATGGATAAGCTGAGATTCTGTGACGAGTTAGTCACCACGGAAGAGCAGAAGATATACTACTATTACAACACGCTGAGTGCTGAATACCGGGAGTTTATGACTCCCTCAAAATATGAAACTCTCACAGAAATCATCAACACCGCCCGGGAGCGGGAAATCGAGTTAAAGAAACAAGTTGAAAGGGGTGAGCGAAGGGCACATGATGTGAATCCAAGCCCTACAAAGAAAGCTAGAACTGCTGAATCAGGGAAGAAAGTGGAGGCTAAAGGCGGGTCGCTAAGTTGCAAAGTATGTGGGAAGGGGCACAAAGGTGAGTGCCGCTTCAAAGACAAGTCGTGTCTGGTATGTGGGAAGACGGGGCACACTGCATCGCTATGTCCCAGAAAAGTTTCCGTTTGTTACAAATGTTATCAACCTGGCCACAAAAAGTCTTAATGCCCCGAGTTGGTTGGAAAAAGAGACACAAAAGAGTCTCCAACGGAAGCTCCAAAGGCAAAGGCTAGGTCCTTCCAACTTACCGCGGCTGAAGCAAAAACAGAACCCGATGTGGTCTCAGGTATATTCATAATTAACTCAATTCTAGCACGTATATTGTTTGATACGGGTGCGAATAAATCCTTCATTTCGCATGGATTTATTCGACACCCTTCATTTGTATTGACGAAATTATCTGTGCCCTTAGAAGTTGAAATAGGGGACAACAAAAGTTTTATAGTTTGTGATGTTTGTCGAGGCTGTAAATTAAGCATCAACGATGAGGAATACTTGATAGACCTAATCCCGATGTCAATGGGGGAATTTCAAGTAGTCGTTGGGATGGATTGGCTATCTCAGCACCATGCAAAGGTTGTGTGTTTTCGTAAAGAGATAAAGCTAACATCTCCGAGCGGGAAACACGTCACTATCTTTGGCGAAAAAGGAGGCAACCCCATAATATGCTCAATGTTGAAAGCTCACAAGCTTATGAAGCAAGGATGCAAGGCATTCATGATATACGCAAATGAGCCCGAGAAAGAATCACTGAAGATTGAAGATGTACCGGTAGTACGAGACTATAAAGATGTGTTTCTGGAGGATTTACCGGGGATACCGCCTGAACGGGAAGTAGAGTTCGGGATTGAATTGATTCCGGGCGCAAAACCTGTAGCTAAAGCACCGTACCGACTCGCACCGTCGGAATTACAAGAGTTGATGTCCCAAATTCAAGACCTGCTTGACAAAGGATTCATAAGGCCGAGTGTGTCTCCTTGGGGCGCACCGGTACTGTTCGTGAAAAAGAAATACGGAAGCATGCGCATGTGTATCGATTACCGGGAGTTAAACAAACTCGCGGTAAATAACCGATACCCGCTTCCGAGGATAGATGATCTGTTCGACCAACTACAAGGTGCGAACTGGTTTTCGAAAATTGACCTTAGATCGGGATACCACCAATTAAAGGTCAAGGAGGAAGATGTGCCGAAGACGGCTTTCCGCACGCGATACGGACATTACGAATTCCTCGTGATGTCATTTGGGCTAACAAATGCACCCGCGGCTTTCATGGACCTCATGAACCGGGTTTGCAAACCAATGTTGGATAAGTCAGTCATCGTGTTTATCGATGATATTTAGGTGTATTCAAAAAGTGAAGCTGAACATGCACACCACTTACAAGAGGTGTTAGAGACACTTAGACGAGAGAGGTTGTATGCGAAATTCTCTAAATGTGCCTTTTGGTTACGAGAAGTGCAATTTCTTGGCCACATCATAAGTGCCGATGGAGTATTGGTAGACCCGTCAAAGATCGAGGCCGTGTCAAAATGGAATCCCCCGAAGAACCCTTCGGAAATTAGAAGCTTTTTGGGGCTTGCGGGATACTATAGGAGATTCATTCAAGATTTCTCCAAGATTGCGTCACCGCTAACAAAACTAACCCGGAAGGAAGAAAAGTTCATTTGGGGTGTCGATCAAGAAAGAGCGTTTCAAACGCTAAAAGAGAAGTTAACTCAAGCTCCGGTACTAACATTACCGGATGGGGTCGAAGACTTGGTGGTTTATTCGGATGCTTCACTATCGGGGCTCGGATGCGTTTTGATGCAACGGGGCAAAATTATAGCTTATGCCTCGAGGCAATTGAAGATACACGAGAAGAAATATCCCACGCACGATCTTGAGTTGGCTGCGGTGGTATTTGCATTAAAAATATGGAGGCACTACTTATATGGGGTAAAGTGCACCATATTCACCGATCACAAGAGCTTGAAATACTTCTTCGATTAGAAGGAGTTAAATATGCGACAAAGGCGATGGTTAGAAACGGTGAAAGATTTCGACTGTGAAATACACTATCACCCCGGAAGGGCAAACGTGGTGGCGGATGCCCTAAGCAGAAAGGCAGATTATGTCCCGATACGAGTACGATCATTGCAACTCATTGTGATCTCGGGCTTACTTGAACGAATCCGAGAGGCACAAGATGAAGTAGTAAAGACGGAAAATTGGAGAAAGGAAAGGATTGTTGGCCAAGTTAAAGATCTCGAAGTAGACAATCACGGTTTGAAAACACGTTTCAATAGAATTTGGGTTCCTAACACATGTGGGGTTAAAAAACTTCTACTAGATGAAGCTCACAAGTCCCGTTATTCCATCCATCCGGGGGCGACCAAGATGTATAATGATTTAAAACAAAACTATTGGTGGCCCGGGATGAAAAGAGATATTGTGAAACATGTGGAGAAGTGTTTGACCTGCTTGCAAGTCAAAGCGGAGCACCAGAAGCCATAATGTAAGTTGCAACCATTGGACATCCTAGTTTGGAAATGGGAACAAATCACCATGGATTTGTTGACCAAATTGCCCAAAACCAACCGCGGGTTTGATGCTATATGGGTAGTCGTGGATAGATTGACGAAAAGTGCTCACTTCATTCCGATTCGTGAGACTTATACATCCGAGAAGATGTCGGAGGTGTACACCAATGAAATCATAGCACGTCATGGGGTACCGATATCCATTGTGTCAGACAGAGATACTCGGTTTACTTCGAATTTTTGGCGTGAATTCCAAGAACAAATGGGAACTAAACTGTTCATTAGCACCGCTTACCATCCACAAACGGATGGGCAGAGTGAAAGAACAATACAAACGTTGGAGGATATGCTGCGGGCTTGCATTATTGACTTTGGGGGTAGTTGGGATGTCTATCTACCCTTGGTCGAATTTTCATATAACAATAGCTATCACGCGAGCATTAAAATGGCCCCGTATGAAATGTTATATGGTAGAAAGTGTCAAACTCCGGTATGTTGGGGAGAAGTGGGTCCGCGAGGACTAGCACCTACTGATATAATCCGAACCACTAATGAGAAAATTGAAGTGGTGCGAGCCCATTTGAAAGCAGCCCAAGATAGACAGAAGTCTTATTCCGACAAAAGACGAAGACCGATTGAATTTCAGATAGGTGATATGGTTATGCTAAAAGTTTCCCCATGGAAGGGCATTATCAGATTCAGAAAAAGGGGGAAACTAAGCCCGAGGTTTATTGGGCCATTTAAAATCATTGAACGGGTCGGCAAGGTGGCTTATCGCCTTGAATTACCAGAAGAGTTGAATGGAATACATGGCACGTTTCACGTGTCGCAATTATGAAAGTGTCTAGCGGACGAAACAGCTTATATCCATTACGATGATATCGAAGTGGATAATAGCCTGAATTATGCGGTGAGACCAGTGGAGATTTTAGATCGAAAGGTCAAGCGCTTACGAAACAAACAAATAGATCAAGTGAAGATCAAGTGGGAGCATAGGAAAGGCTCGGACACTACGTGGGAGTCCGAGGAGGAGATGCGACGTCTCTACCCTACTTTATTTGGTATGTACTTTGGTTTCGGGGACGAAACCCTTTTTAAGGGGGGTGGACTTGTAACATCCCGAAAATACAAATTTCTTAATTTGCAACTAGTTGCAAATAAATTTGCAAGATAAACTAACTAGGAATGACACTAACCTAGTTAGTTAAAAACTTAAGAGTAGTTAAGGGTGAAATCAAATAAAGAATGAAAGTAGGAGGGCTAAAGGTGTTAAAATGAAAACTAATATTAATTAATAAAACAAATAAAACACAAACACCTTGTCTGTGTTTGGTGGAGATCGACCAGGAGACAGGGGCGACACAAGCTCCTCCTCCTCAACCCTAGTTCAGCACAAAATTGATCAATTGAAGGCTAATTTCTGTCCCAAATCAAAATCCGATCATAAATTAGTGATCCTCATCACAATGGGGTTACAAGGTATGTAAAATTTGGTGTTAATTCTCTGTTTGAAATTCTCATGAAATTGGGAAAATCTGAAATTATGGTTTCATGTTTGTTTTATGATGAATTAGGAACCATATAGTGTCTAGGGACAAACCCTAGACAAATACAAGTTGAAATCATGTGAAAATTTAGTGAAATCTATGAACACCATTGAAGGTGATTCATGGGTTTTGTGGGAAACTAGTAAAAACTAGGGTTTAGAATGATTATTCTAGTGTAATACGGGTCATAGAAAGTGATTTCTGAAATGATGATGTTTAAATGTTATATGAAAGCTTCATTGATGTTAAGTTTAGCAAAATAACAAGTTATGAACTTGAATATGAATGATATAAAATTCTGCCCATTAAGTGTTTGTAAAAATGCCCCAAAGAAGGCTCGAAATTGAAATTTAAAGTTTAGGCGCATGATTGTGATGATTTGACAAAATTATGCGATATATGGTTGAAATGGAGTTCTAAACAAGTCGTGATTGAACTCTATAGGAAAAGATACCGGAGCGTCGAGTGGACAAGCCGGTGGCGATTCGCGTTTGAAGGGCGTGCACTAAAGGTATGTAACTTGACTTGTTACATTGGGTAATTTTGATAACTAGCGTATGTGTATTAGAATTGTAGAATAAAGATTTTGTTGACTTAAAGTGATAGAATTCGCTAAATTGTATAAAAAGTCAAGAATTGGTTGGAATCTCGTTGGTAGTCATCGTAATGGAGGATTCCGTAGATGAGCCAAACGGGTCGGATAGTCAAATAATGCGTGGTTAACGCATCATAATATGGTTACTTGATCATTGTTATTGACAATAAAGGACATATTAGAATACGAGAAATCAGTGTGTGGTTTGTTAGATTGAGAAACCCGAGAATGGGGTTGGGTAAAACAAACAAAAAGTCAAAACACAAAGTTGCAGGGGCTACCGTAAGTTACGGTACCCACCGTAACTTACGGTAGAGATCAGAAGTTTACGGTGGTTTAATACTGTGTTACGGCAGACCCAGGGTTAACCAGGAGCTACCGTAACTTACGGTAGATACCGTAAGTTACGGTAGAGTCCAGAAAGTTTTGATTTAATCTTTAATAACCTAGTTAATCGAATTCATACCGAGCATAGTTTCGATTAAGAAATATTTTTAAGAATTCTAACACTAATATTTGTTAAAATTCTTTAGTTTCAGGATTGGCAAGTATGTGGACAATGATCAAGCATGTTTGAAGAACCGAACACAACTTTTGAAGCTTCCGCGTTATCTAACTCTAATGGACATTGTTTCGGAAATGTAAACTATTTGCTAAACAACTTATGGATGTTTGAATTAGTCGTTAGTTGACTAATGTTTTGCTACTTATGAACTTTATCTATGGAACTTATGTTATAAGTTGGACATCTTTTGTATAAAAATTGTATGAAATTTTATTAAATTCAAGTAGTAATTAAGACGGGTGTTACATATGCGTATTGCCTTTGCTTGCATTTATGTTCGATAATGTTGAGTATCTTTGGTTTTCGTCTTTAGCTTTTGCTGCTACATGTTGTCTGTTAATGTTAACAATTTGTTCAATCAGGTAACTTGTATTTGTACATTTTATACAATGGGTTTTGTGTTTCGCTAGACTCGCTTTAGCTCAATTTCATAGATTAATTTATACATTTTCTTTGACGTTCAGCCATTAATCATTTGCTTGAGCCTTGAGCTCGGCCCGAATTCTAAATCAAGTTGAGTATTTGAGTTGGGGATCTGGTTGGTTCATTTATACATTTTCTTCCGAATTCAACCGTTAATCATTTGCTTGACCCATTGTCAGCTTAAGTTTGGCTTGAATTTAACTCGAGATGGGTTGACATGGCTAGAAATTTTGAACCAAGCTCGAAGCAGCTTCAGCTCGAAATCTGCTCTTAAACTAATCCTGAACTAGGCTGAATATATGAGCTGCGGCTAGGCTCCCTTACAAACCAAGCCACCTTGGTTGGGCTGGTCACCTTAGCTCAAGTGCCCAGGTTCATTTATACATTTTCTTATAAGCAACCATTAATCATATATTTGAAAAAGAAATAGAATGGGAATTCAGTTATATATTTGTAGTTGTTTGATTTCAAAATAGAATTGTGATTCAAATCACAATGCGGTGTTCTCATCAGTGTTTTTGATTTTGTAGTTCACTATGTGGGAAGTTTGCTTGATGGAACTCGGTTTGATTCGAGCTACGATGGGGAGACGCCGTTTAAGTTCAAGATTGGGCTCTGTAAGAGTTATTACAGACTACTGGGTTAGATAATTTTTTTATATCAGATTGTGTTTATAATCACTTGTGGATTGTGTTCTTGATAGCATAGTTTTATATCAGATTGTCTCACGTTGGAGAAAATTTTGTTATAGATTCTTATTTTCACTATATTTTAAACAATCAGTTTGGGTTGTTTATGACATGTGCCGTACCTAAGTGGAATACTAAAGATGGAGGATACCTACCTCCGTGTCCACATTCATTATTTGATCAGCCCTGGTAAACCCTAATTATTTTGGGTTTGATGATGTTAGTTAATTACAAAACAAACGACGTCTGGTTCAAGCTCAAAATATGAACATATTGCAAATTGCGTGGTTCAAGATCAAAGTATACATATTGTAAATCGCGCAACGCGCGTTGATGAATAACACTAGTTATATTTTGAAAAATGGTTACATGTATTAATTAATATTAAAATGTACTATGTGTCCTAAATTAAAATTCCTTTGTGGGCTTTTCAGAGCGTTTTATTGTTAAGTATAGTCATGATTTTTTCTCTGAATCTGTCTATTTAGCAAATAAATAGCAGTTCTGTCTATCAATATGTATGGTAAAGCCCCCAGGCGACGTATTTTTTTGAAACGAGGACCTCGGTAACGCGACATAAAGACTCCTTCTTCTTATTTCTATTTAATTATTAATTCTTATTGATGAAATTTCATTCTACAGAATAAACCTAAACTAAAAATGAACTAAATTCTAAATAAAGCCAAATTTACTGAAGTATTATTCTATTAAAGAATAATGAGATGAGTTGGATAAATATACAGATATTTCTATTCTATATATAGAAACAGAAAAGGATTCTTTTCGTGAGATAGGTTGGAGATTCCTATAACATTAACATAATAAATCAATGGCTTTTGCGAAAAGAGGACCAATTCAACACTAAACAAGTCCGAACTAATTGAATACTTGTGTCCCAAATTTCAAGAATTGGGTCGTAATAAAGGATATAATTGACAACTCGAAGTTGTAGATTATCACTTTCCTGCAAGAGATTCGCTGGGAAAAGTCTTCCTAAATTTATACCATCTGTTTTTTTTATATGGGACTACAGGTTGAACCAAAACAAAATACATTTTTTCATTCCTGGAAAGTTTCATTCGTTGGATATAGAGCCAATTTTTCAATTTTTTGTATTATTTGGAATTTTGTTTTCCCCCTCCCGGTGGTATCCATCGGAATGCCTTATTTGTCTTTCCAGGAAAATGGATATCTGCAGAAAAGATTATCAGTTTAATTTTTTCTGCTTTTTTCTTTACTCGAACCAATCCACCTACCCGACTTCTTCTATTTAAAGTGATTTGTGTATCTACCCCAATAATACTATTGTGCCGTACCATTATGGAAGAAGATTCGGCCAAAATGTGGACTTCCACGGGAATAAAAAAAATGGATTGACTTCCTTTTGATATTTTGGCCAAAATACCTTGACTCCTCGATACTCAACCAAATTCTCTTCGTTAACGATTGAATTCAGCTCTCTAGTCTCATATTTAGTAAGTCCCGAGCTCTTTCTTATATATCGAGGATCATCGAAATAAGCAAGAATACTATTTTTACGGAGAATACCATTTCTGGGGATTTCAATTGAGATACCTGAAGAAGGTATTAGTTGGTTCTCGCCGCCTTTTTTTTCATCACTAACTTTCTAAAATTACAGCTACAGTCTTCAACTTTTCTATTTTCGTTCCCGGATATAGGGGTGAGCAAGTTTAGGTCCGTACCGAAAATAACCGAGAACCGAACCGAAAATATACCCAACCCGACCCGAACCCAAGTACCTAGGTATTTAGATCGGTTCCAATTTTTCATATAAAATATGGTCGGGTCAGGTCGGTTCTCGGTTATTTTCATGGTGAAAGCCGACTTGGACCTATGGACCGGAACCGACCCTATATTTAGGGTACTGAATCGGTTCTGTATTTTATGTTTGATCGGTTCTCGGGTCGGGTCGGGTCGGGTAATGGTCGGGTAGGGTCGAGTTTTTCCTTTTGCTCACCCCTACCCGGATAGTACATGTGTCTAACATCAGTTAGTTTTCTCAGTTAAGAGAGTGTGAAATGACAAAAATACCCTTGCTATAAAACAAAATAATTTAATATATTTATTATTTTTAGGACTCACTCCTTTATAAAAACAAAATAACAACCCCACAAATATCTACATATAATTTTTGTAGAAGATGAACAAATAAAGTAGAAAGTATTTTTTTTAGATTATGTGATATAGTCTGAAAAAAATTATATTTTCTGGCAACCGAAAATCGTTTCCGGAGAAGATGACCGTAACCCATTGGAATCTGTTAGTTGGCCGAATTTGGTGGAATTGTAGGTCCAGGATGTGTTATGGTCAAATCCCAGCAACCGTTTTACTCAGTAAAAAATTCAACCAAGTCATTAATTATCCCAAACAGTTTAAAATTTGTTTATGATAACAATATGTAGTGATGATGGCAACGGTGGTGGCTCTGGCGGATGCTTTGTGATGGGGTGGTGATGATGGCGGCGACGGTGGTGATTGTGGCGGGGGCGGTGATAATGGTGGTGATGGAAATGGTGATGGTGGTTGAGTGGCTATGGCGGCGATGGAAGTGGAGGTGATGGTGGTTTTTTTAATGGAGAAAGAAGGTAGAGAGAATGTGTTGTATGTATTGTATATTTGTATGTATGTGTGTAAGTGTGTGTTCTTGTGGAGAAAATAGGATGATTGAGTTGCAGGGTGAAGAGAGAGGAATGTGCGGGGTGGGGTTGTTATTTTGTTTTTATAAAGAAGTGTGTCCTACAAATAAATAAATCTATTAAATTATTTTATTTTATAATAAGGGTATTTTTGTCATTTCACACACTCTTAACCGAGAAAACTAACTGATGTTAGGCACATGGACTATCCGGGAATGAAAATTGAAAAATTAGAGACTATAGATATAATTTTAGAAAGTTAGAAACTAAAGGTGAAAAAAGGACAAATCTCAAAGACCATCCGAGCATTTAACTCTTAATAACAAATAGGATTAGAATCAATTCTCATATGATAATTCAAGTTTTGACTAATTTTATTTTTATGTTTCTTTTATGTTTTAATTTGTTTAAAATATAAAAAAAAACTAAAAAATGCCTATTGCCTATTGCCTAATGATATAATTTGAAACATTTTAGACATAACGGTGTTGTAACCTATGCCTTTAAAAGTGTTTCAAAAAAAAAAAATTAGGCATAGGGGTGTTATAACTTATGCCTTAAAAAATTTTCCAGGAAAATTTTTTGATTTTTTACTTTTAACTCAAAACTATTTGATTCTTTACTTTTAGCCCAAAACTATTTGATTTTTTTAACCCAAAATTATTTATTTTCTTTTATTTTTAACCACAAGACTTTTCATCTAATATTAATTAATACATGTAACCATTTTTCAAAATATAATTCTTAGATTTTCATAGTTTATATATACATTTGATTCATTATTATAACATAAATAATTCAAATTCCAGTTTCATTATTTATGTAGTATCCTTTCTAAGTAAAGATGTACTTAGTCACGGATTAAGAAAAAAGAAAGAATGATTAATTATGATTATATGATATGTATATCTATGCAAATTAATAAATAAATATCCATATGTGCAACAAGTACTCTCTATCTGATTAAGATTTTAAAGGAAAACATTTTGTAGTATTCACATGTTGTAAAAAGAATGACTAAGCTAAAATATTTGGATATATGCAATCTCAACACAAACACTTTTACAAACAACTAGGTTTATCACCCTAGTCGCGTTGCGGCGAACTTCTTTTGTTATTTAGTCTGTTTTACATGTGTTTTGAAATCACTACGAGCGCGTTGCACGCGGAACCACTGACAAGAATAAAAAGAAAATGTAAAAACAGTAAAAAATAATCGAAAGAAAATCAACCAAAAAAGTTGTATGTTAATGATGTTGTTCGTATGAAACCCGTGGTCAGAGATGAGCAAATAATACTGGGTACCGGTACTGAATTTCCCAAACCAAAGGATCCTAAGTACCAATTCGGTACCGACTTTTGGCGTTTCTAGTACCGGTTCGCTACCGATTTTTACCTTCATATGCCGGTACCGTAACCGGTATTTTCGGTATCGGTTGCCACCGAGCTCATCCCTACCCCTAAAACTGAAAAAAATAAATCATTAAAAGTTGAAGAAAATTAATAAGAAAAAGTTGTACGATACCGTTGTTTGTACGACACCGGTGATCAGGGATGAGCAAATGGTACCGTGTAGCAGTACCGAATTTCCCGAACTAAAAAATTTTCAAACTCAACCCGGGTACCGACTTTTGGCGTTTTCTGTATTAGGCTGGTGCCGATTTTTACCTTCATGTATCGATAATGAACCGGACTGTACCTGTATTTTCGATACCAGTATTGGTTGACACCAAGCTTATCCAAGTCAGAAAGTTTCAATTGTAAAGTTCATATATAGTAATTATTATTATTTGTTATAATATAATAAAGTCACTATTCATTTCAATTGTAAAATTAATATATAGTAAAGTAATTCTTATTTTCTCAAATACAATAAAGACAACAAGTTGCGTCACAACTCCTCTTTTGGATAGTAAAACCAATCCTACTAAAAATAAAGCTTTGCGTTGGTGAGGTCAAATAATTACTATGCACGACCCATTGAACTTTGTTTAGAAATTCCATAGCCTTTGGGGCTAGGAAACCAAAGGTATCAACATAACATGTTGATTCTGTATATTAACAAGCTTTTTCGTGTTTAAAAACTTTGCCATATTTTGCCTTTAACACAACTTAGCCTGTAATGAACCCAGTAATGAACCCATTGTCCATGAGCCCAACAAGAGGGGGTAATCCTGAAAGGTCCACACAAGTGTGTTTACCTCTACCAACCCAAACACAAGAATATTAGCTGGTTGTAGAGTAGACCTTCCTTTAAGTGGATCCGTTAGAAAGCTCATGCAGATCTCCTTTTTCGCAAAAATTCTTGCCCACTTATGATTAGGGGTGTGCATGGGTCGGTTTTGACCAAAAACCATAACCATAACCGCGATGTCAGTTATTGGATAACCATAACCATAAGCGACCGGCTATGGTGGTTATGGTTATTTGGTTTTGATGGTTATAGCAGGTTGGTTATGGGTGGTTAACCGTGTATTTAGCTTAGATAAAAATAGCTTATTTTTTTTAATATGGAATAAATTGTTATTGCATATTCGTATATATTAGTATATTACATAGTATTAAAGAATACATATAATCTATAATATTAATACCAATTATTATCGAATATTCAAATAAAGTGATATGATACATTCCATAAATTTAAATAAACATTCAACCAAAACCACAAAATGATATGAAAACCCATAAGTACTAAAAATCTTCGGTCAAAAACATCAAATATTAAAAATATGGTGAAAAGTTCTAAATCCTACAAAAAATTATTACATGTCGGTTCGGTTCGGTTATGGTGGGTATGGAAAAAATGATAACCGTAACCGACCCGCTATTTTCGGTTTTCAAAAAAATAATAACCGACCCACCGGTTTTTTATTTGGTTCGTTTTTTTCGGTTCGGTTTTATCGGTTAATTTGGTTATGGTTCGGTTAATTCGGTTTTTTGCAAACCCCTACTTATGATAATCATGTTTATCTTAAATTCCAAATTATTTATAATGAATAAATGACACATTACGCGAGTTTTCAGTTTTAGGCAGTGGCGGACCCAGGATTTTTTTCATTGGGGTCCATTTTTTGTGTAAGGATTTTTCACTACCAAACATTAAAATTTTTGGGTCGGTCATCGTAGTCGGGTTCGGGGCAAGGAAATAATATAGAAGCATTTAGCGGACATGAAACCACTACATTATATGTTGGAAGTTTTATTTGGTAATCAAGTGTTAAAACACTAGTTTAATTTTGATGGAAAAAAATAAACTATAAAAACAAGGCATGTAAGACTTGAACTTGGGATCTATTTGTTAGAATACAAGAAGATTTACCATCATACCATCTTTGCTTTTAATACTATGTGGTCCAATTAATTTATTTTATGGGGTCCTTGAAAAATTTAACATACCGGTTCTACTATTTTCTAAAAAAAGATTGGAGTCCGTGGACCCCGACCCGGACCATGTAGGTCCGCCCCTGGTTTTAGGTATATTTTTGTAACAAAAAAGTTTAATTTAATTTGTTTTAATTGTGTAAATTATAGGGTTCTAATCTATTTGATATATGATATATTCATCCCGTATAATATACTGAAAAGATATAAAAGAAATTGTAATATAATAAAAAATAACAAATTAAGGTGAAGAAGACTCATGCATGCTCCACAAAATACGGTAATTTGTTTCCACCCAATTTTTGCGCACATTGTATCAATTTTCTCACATTTCCGGATCACCACATGACCATTTCATTCCGCTCGAACAATTTCTTTACCTCTTGGATGGATCAAACACTTCTTTCATTTGTTCAACGACTTAACATTCTCGTTTCGTTTCGTTTCGTTACCTTGTGAACCTAATATTCTTTTGTTTGTAGAAGATTTGATGGTGTTGTAACCTTGCTTGTTTTCCTGTTCGGCCGTACAGGTAATTCTAATCCTCAAATTGATGTTGCTTATTTACTGTTCTTCCTGGTTAGTTTATTGCTATTCATTTTGTGGGCATTTTTCGAATACATTTGTTTCATTAGTTTTCCTTATTTCTTTAATTGCTACTTATTATTTTTCTAACAAGTGTAAATTAGCCTTTTACGGTTTTACCAGATTTGTGGTAAATTTTGGGCCAACGATGTAAAATTTTCATTACATTTTTGATTATTTGGCTTGTTAATTTTTCTTTGTGTGAACCTCAAACTTGTATATTTGAGATCCCGTACAAAGCATCTTATCATATAAAACGTACGAATAACATGGAAAAGTAAAAAAACACGGTGGTATTTTTGTAATTATTTTACTCGTAATTACCATACAAGATCATTTTACAAAATTACCCTACAAGATCAAAATTACCTTACAAGATCATTTGTAGAGTAATTTTTGATAATCATCCAACGAGTAAAATAATTACGAAAACACCACCGCGTGTTTTTTACTTTTCCATTCCATTCGAACTTTTGTACGATAAGATATTTGATCTTTAGAGTTATAATATACACATTTTTGAAGTTAAAGTTTAAAATTTACTTGCTTCATCAAATAAAATTATAATATGACGATTTTACCCTCTTTTTCTTATATTTCAAACTCTCATGCTAATGCAAGTTTTAAGGAAGTGAGAATTCGGTTATATTTGATATTATGAGTTTTGCTAAGTATATATATGATGTTATGCAAGTTTTGAGAGGACATACTAAGAAAAAGGAAATTTGGGCTCTTTAATCTTTATTGTTCATCTCATTGTAGCCATTGATAAATATTTGTTGGTATTTTCAAAGAATAGATTCTTTGTACTCATCATTTCAATCTTTCTTGAAACTCTATAATTCGATCATAAATAATCTGAAAATCATAATATTAGCCACTTCTTTTTGGCAAACAAAGAATAATATTATAGCACCTTTAACATTGTTTGATCACTTTTAGACTAGTTGTAGTGGGGTGTGAAGGCCTTCAACGTCACCACCCAAGGGGTTCTCCCCCCCCCCCCCCCTTTCCGTGAGTCCATAACGAGGGCGGCGGGGGGGGGGGGGGGGTGCCTCCATTTGAGGGTGGGGCGTGAAGGGGCTCAACCGCTACACACAACCTTACCTATACACTCAAAGTTTATTATCACAATATAATTAATTTAAACACGAATCCAAACACCCTTTAGCAATCTTTTCGACATATCCAAGTTTGTCTTGTGTTTTTAAATTGGGTTTTGAATTTCTTGCAATTTTTTTGACTAATTTGTTTTTATAAATATTCTATTTCATTATATTTTAATTAACTATTTAATGATCATATTTTTTGTGGGTGTACTTTAAGATTTCACATTGTTCTGAGATCCCAAAACAAGATGGGTGATGATAAAAATGATGCAAAAGATGATGCCTCTGAATCTGGAGGGGTTCCTAGTACAGAGCCTAGTGAAAGCTCTTTTTATGCAACTGATGAAGATGAAGAGGCCCATATAGAATTGGGCCCCAAGATGAGCATTAGAGAGCATCTTGAAAAGGATAAGGTTATTAGCTTCTTGTTCCAAATTTTTTTTTTTATTATGTTTTTATGTTCTAGATTATGTGTAGAGGTGGTAAGACTGGTTGGGTAATGGGTCAAAACGGGCAATGTTAAGTTTACCCTACAAAGCGTCCATTTTGGAACTTTTATATTTGACCCGTTACAAATAAAATGCAACCTAAATCAAACTATTCATAAGTAAATGTCGGTATTGGGACATCTAATTGTGTGTGTTGTTTCAGGATGATGAGAGCTTGAGGAGGTGGAAGGAGCAGCTGCTTGGAGGCGTTGATGTCAATGAGGTTGCAGGTATTTAGGTGTCGCGTTCTTTGATTTTAATAGCATACGTTACGACTACATATGCATGGTGATACACGAGTGAGTAATTTCAGTTGTTAATCAATAGAGGTAGTTAAAACTAGTAGTATAAATTAAAATAAAGAAACCTTTTAATCAAGTGTTTCAATCTTAACAATTAAGACGGACTATTTAGGGACAAGTTCATTGCATAACAAATTTTAAGTATACAACCACAAGAATCGCATAATGCACTTGCACCTATTGCTTGACAAATATAATGAGAGTTAGAAAGAGAATGGGGTAGGTGGTTACATAACAGTCTTATGCATTACATGTAAAACAAAAGATACAAGTGCTTATGCGGTTGTCACAATTCTCTACTCTAAACTGGCTTTATATTGAAAGCTCTAATAAATGCTAATCAATGCTATAACTAGTAATGAAATTATAATAAATACATACACACCCTTTAATAGCCATGGCATTGTGCTATGAACTACAATACATGCATGAAAACAACCCCTAATATGAGTAGCTGGAAACAATGTGAATCAACTTTAAAATAGTTGATTTTGATGCCATATAATATGCTGATACATTCAGTTTTTAATAGAAATCGAAGAGCCCGATGTGAAGATAAAGAGTCTGACCATAGTTGTTGCTGATAGACCCGATATTGTTCTTGAGATCCCAGAATCTGGGCACCCGAAGGGCCTTTGGTTTACCCTAAAGGAAGGTAGTAAATACAATTTGAGATTCTCCTTCAAGATCAGCAATAACATAGTTTGTGGGCTCAAGTACACCAACACTGTTTGGAAAAAGGGTATTAAAGGTACATACATTCTTTTGCAAAATCTAAATTCGTTAGAATAATTTGTAGGCTTGTCAACGGGTTGGGTCATCTTATATCACCTGATGTGATTCATTTATGTGATCCAACAGATTAACTAACTTGACCCACTAAGATGTTTAGTTTAGAGATGAAAAAAATGGCAGGTTGGGTGACGCGCTTAAATTAGGCGTTACATAATCTAAATCAACCTGTTTATTACTTAATGGGTTTAAACTGCAACCCTTGATATATTTAGATTTTGATCTCAAATTTGACAACAAAACAAAAATTTTAGTTGACAGCTCGAAGCAAATGCTTGGAACTTTTAGCCCTCAAGCCGAGCCTTACATACATGTTATGACAGAAGAAACCACTCCTTCGGGGATATTTGCAAGAGGATCATATTCCGCAAAAACGAAGGTATTAATGTTCAAAAGCATCAAGACTTTGTGTTTTTTATGTTTAATAGGCGGGTTGAGTAACTCACCAAAACATAAATTTATTTATTTGATTACATTGGGGCAGGTTTAACGCGCTAACACATTTTAGTCTATTTTTCAAATTTTGTATTAGATTTATTTTTAAAAACTATATAATTAAAGTAAGAATCTATTTTTAGCAATGTGATATCAATACAATTAAGACGGCTTTCATGATGTTTGACCCGCTTCATTTTGCTTTAAAATCATCAAGATTTATACTTTGTTTTCACCCATGCTTCGACAAAGATCAAGATATGTATGTACTTTCTCACGCCTACTAAAAGAATTTTTTTAATCATTTGTCGATCTATATTTGTTATAGATGGCAAAACCGATGGGTGGTGTGGCTTGGGTAATGAGTCAAATCGGGATGGGTTGAAACGAATCACTAATTTGTACAAGTTAAAACAGGTTGGAATGACCCACAAACACCTTCTTGTCCTTTTTAAAAATTTTCTACATTATTTATCTGTTGTATACATGATTTTCAACTTGTTTAACATGTCAAAATTGCCACATGAGTTCATTTATTCATCTTTGTTAACTTCATTCCATTTGGATTCAATCCAGTTTCTTGATGATGACAACAAGTGCTACTTGGAGCTGACCTACACATTCGACATCCAAAAAGAATGGGCCACCTAGACAGGTTTTCAAGAATTATTGCTGTTTTTTTCTCGACTCACTTTCACTTAGAAAGTTTAAGGGTTTTGGGTACTACACGTTCGGCATCCAGAAATAATTTTTTTCATAATCTCGTGGCAATATTCTATACGCAGTCGAGTGGCAGTGGCAAGAAGCCTGTTACTTGTTGGTATATCATAACAATACATACATGAGGTGCAATGTGCAAACCTTCTTTTCTTGATTTTGCTAGCCATGTGGCCTTTCTTTAATCTGGTTTGTGAGGGAACTTGTTTCTCAGTTTGAATGATCATTTGATTTGTCACCTAATGTTGTTTTAACTAGTAGAAGTACCCGCCATGTTGCGGCAGGGTATAGATAACTACCTGTTTCACATATCACCAGTGATAACTCCAAAAGACAGAAACAAACTGCAATATATACCAAGTATTGTGGAATTTTGTTTTACAGTGGATAACTCAGGATAATTAAATTTATGCGTGTCGCAAATAGGCTTTTCTTATTTTCTTGTCTGTATATCAATTTGACCCGAATCAGATGCTATTTTGTACACCATAAAGTTCAAGTACTTACAATATCAACACATACCATCCCATTACTTAGCTCTAGATATTACGAATTTGCGTGGCACAATCTAGCCAGACCAACTCTAGCAAGCACGCCCGGTTGGGCAAGCTTCCCAGCAATTAAAAAAGATAAGATTAGAAAGTTGATATAAAAAACCTCATCATACAAAATTGTATGTATGATGAGAAATTCAAATAGGTAAATGAATCGGAATTAAATTAGGCTTCAAGTTGCTTTCTTGCGGTGACTTAAGGATATATTTTTATAGACAACTTCTCATAGAAAATAAAACCTAGCATAGCAAGTAAAATTCAAATATGAGAATGATTTGTATTATTAAACATCAACTTATTATTGTTACTTGCTTTTCAGCCACATACCAAAACATAAAGAATGCACAGGAAAAGCATGATCACATAGATGTCAGGTTTCTTGATACAATATCATGTTTCATTTGATTAAATAAAAAAAATAACATACATATTTAAAAAAAGGAAGCACACCATAATATCAAACTTGATGGATTTAATTTTCTTGTAAATTAAAATTACCTAAAGCCATAGCAACAGCATAAGGATCTTTTGTAGGTAGCTCAGAAATAATATCCACAAAGATACAAGTGTAGAATTTTTTTTAGTAACTTTGCTACAAAGATACAAGTACAATGCTTATTGATGTAGTAGAATAACTATATAATCCTCTGAGAATAAAATATAAACAAAAGCTTTCTAACCTCACATTCGGATCAAACTCTTTGGTCAACCGCATCACAAATAGCGCTTTTGGAGTGCAACTCCCACACCCAACTACCCAAGCCACTAAATTGTTCATTTTATGACCCCTTGGCTACCTCTCAATTGGTCTCCTCCCACAACAGAGTTCTAGAACTACCACACCGTAGCTGAAAATATCGGTTTCATCGGTAGCTTTCCCCGTATTGAAGATACTCGGGCAATAAATAGCCCATGGTCCCCGCAGTAGCATTAAAATTAGCATCACATTACTCGCTTTAATATCGTGATGGATCACTTGTTGGTCGCATTCTTGATGAAGGTACGCCAAAACCGAAGCCAACCCAACTGCAATATTATACCTATGGTTCCATTTCAAGAACCCCCAATGCCCAGACTCTTGATTAAACACCTTATCAATACTCCCATACGACATATACTCGTCTTTTTCAACACACCATCCTTGGAGCGGGAGAAGATTATTATGCCTCATACACGCGATAATCGACAACTCAGGCAAAAACTCTGTCTTTCCCTCATGCGAATGCTTAGACCTAACCAAAGTCACTAATTGGTACATAATCATTATCTTGAGTGCAGACTTTATTATATACATAAGTTAATTGGTACTGTAGCAGAAGTAATTATATGAGTTTGAGTGTGTAAGCAAGCAACAAAGTAAATTAAGAAGTTAATGAAAAAAAAGACAGTATTTAAGCTTTTGTAAATAAAACACAACACAAATCGATACACCTTTTACAATATGCTACTCACTATGTGTGCTACAATGATTTCAGAAACCCTTGTTCTTATTCCTATTTCCACAATGACTTTTAAGAAGAGAAAACATTAAATAGAAAACAATAACTGACTAAAAGTTCAAACCTGGATCGAAGGCGCTTGATAGGTCAACTATCAAAAAGAAACAACAAAAGAGAAGAAGACCTTCATGCCGGCCAGAAAAAAAAACGATATGAAGACCCCATTCAGCAATAAAACAACCATCGTCGCTTGATTCCACCGCTAATCGTCGTCGTATCGGCGCTCATCTTGTTCGCGTGATTTGCCATCGATCTGATTCACCTGAACTCCGCCGGAGACCTGTACGATCCACCCCAAAAATCAGAAGATGACACAGAGAGAAGGAGATAGAAGGAGAGGAGGTGTGTACCGTAGATAGAAAAATGAACGGTCTGGATGCATTACTGTAGCCAACAATCGACGCAAATTGTTATATAGAGTAATTGGAAATATTCAGTGACATGGAAGCTCTTGCTTAAGGGTGATCAATGATATTTTAATACTAAGTAGTGGAAACTCCCTCGCGCGATGTAGTGGGAAACATGTATGTATTACGAAATAATACCACTTATCTACAATGGTATTAGGTGTAACTAAACAAAAGTTGCCTCATGATATTTAGTAAACACCAACGCAAAATACCAAAAAAAAGGTAAATATATATAGTCTTCATCATCGTCAGGTAGTCAAAGTGCGTAAAATACAAAAAAAAAAAAAGTTAATATCAAGTCTTTATTGCCGTCGGGTAGTAGAAGTGCGTACTTGTATTCCGCAGAAGTTACTTTATTAATTATTTCCGTGTTTTAAAATTGTTTGAAACTTTTGTATCTTGTTTAGTTTATTTAAACTTCTTATTAATAAAAGTTCACAATATAAAATGCAAAATTTTATTTCAATCAAACTGTCTGAGTTGGTTGTGGTTGGCGCCAAATCTATTCAAAATGTTTACGGCATTCGGCCATTTGTTGATGTATTTTGGTAAACATGTTTGAAAAAATGTCATGGGTTTATATATTCAAATTTGTTGTGGATTAGAAATCTTGTGTTTCATGGAGAACCTAAGTACGAGTTTACCCTAAAGTGGAGAGTACTCATACTCTAAATCTTTGTCTTTGATTAGACTCCCTCCGTAGTATAGCTAAATGCATGTAGCAGTCAAGCAACCACTATTAGACAAAATGTAATAGTATATTAATACAGGGTTAGCAGTGTAACATTGTGGTCTATATAAACCACATCTAATGTAACCCTAATCACAACTTCTAATACAACACAATTCTCTAATTTAACTTGGTATCATAGCTTTGGAGTACAACCACAGGAGGGGCGGCTGGCCACCGCTGCCCTACCACCACCACAAAACCTACGCACGGTCTTCCTCTTCTACCCTCATTTCTCCCTTAACCACCACAAAACCAACATCACCGCAATTAACGATAAAGCCCCTCGCTTATGTGGCGCATACATAGCGCTGACGTGGTGTTTATCCCACACCACCTAGCCTAAGGGTTTTCTTCTTAATGGGTGTGCATAAACATGGAGGTAAAGTAAAATACAGTAAAACCTCTATAAATTAATAATGCTGGGAGTAAAACCTCTATAAATTAGTAATGTTGGGACTGTGATATTTTATTAATTTAGCGAGATATTATTATATCGATAAACTTATATTCGTGAGCAACTCTCAAATTAATGCATCGACCTTCAAAATTCGTTCGGCTAATCCAACCGGATCAAATGATTTAAACGATGTAAATTCTGGAGAAGACATCATGAGCTTGAGAACTTGATTACGGGAATGCATTATCGGCACAAAATGGATGTGAATGAGTTGTTGGATTATCTAGGTGAAAATAATGAATGTTACGAGGTTCAAAGCATTGAAGAAATTATGGCGGATACCGTTCAAAATCCGGTTGATGATGAAGTTGATGATGATTCAGTACCTTTGGAACCAGTCACTCGGAAAGAAGCATTGCAAGTGGCAACAACTTTTCATAACTTTTTGTTGCAATACGAGAATACTGTGACAAATGGCAATTAACCAGAAAATCCGTACAAACTAATCACTATTTTATTTACATAATCTCATGCATTTAGCGTAATTTAATTACGTAACAGTGTCGTTAATTTAATAACAAGGTTAGGACATGAAAACAAAGCTAAAACATATGATAGTTTTCGTCGTATGGTGAAACCAAGCAAACAATGTCCTAAAAGTGTTGGTAGAAAGTGCTGCGTGCACTATTCACGGTTACACTATTCCATGCCAGCAAACCGTGAAACTAGACCAAAACACTGAAAAACGACACTCGGATGACATAACTGAGTCCATTTATATGAGAAAACATTATTGTGAAAACATGATTTACCAAGAAACAAGACTTTCCGGTATAACGCCCTAATCCCAAAAACGTCCGTTTCGGCTTAAAATGTGGTATTTTTAATGCGTCCGAACTTATAACAAAGCATTTCCGGGACTTTGGAATAATGTCAATCTATGAAAAACATACTAAAACCATAAGATAATACCAACGGATGATTCATAATCACAAGTTTCCGGCGTTACGTCGCTATGCACTAAACTGATCCGTTAGCGACTTGACGAACTAGTAAGCAATATTTTTGGTCACGAAACAAGCAAATGAAGAATCTAGTGAGCTAGTTAAACTAAATTTGGGACTCGGAATCTTTTCATACAACTTCCGGATGCAAGAAAACAACTTGCGGAATTACTTGTCGGTACGACATAAAAGCATCGTAGGTGAACCGGCGCTTAACCGGGAACCGTCTAGACTAGTTAAACATTTTTTTTTACTAGTCTAGTGAACTAGTTAATGTTAAATAAAGTCCCAATCCCTATTTTACCTCATTAATGGTGTACTTAAACCCTAATCACCCTACACCTTCTAATTACTAAAATATCTAGTTCTTTTATATTTTTTTTTTATAAAAATTTACATAATACCCCCCCCCCCCCCTTACTTGTGGCCGAAAATGGTGGGTCCCCACTCACCATATCTTGGTTGAAAAGTTGATGTTATGAGCATGGGTCTTGATGTAAGTTGTTGTTGAAAATATTCATAACATACCATACTTACACCATTCTTATCCTTTATCATTTTCTCACAAAATTCAAACAAAGAAACCCTCATATTGGTCCCTTCATTCACGGCTCCAAGAACACCCACATAACCTACCTTCAATCTTCCATAAACACCACATTTTACTCTAAATCTAAGCCTTTCAACCTCATCTAAGCATGGATTAAGCATGGAGCTACACTAGGAGCTTTCTTTGGAGCATAACCATCTTCTAATCTTCTTATTTAGCTTGGGTGCTTTGTGAGTCTTCTAATCACCATATTCATGCTTCATATTACTAGTAGATTTATAAAGTACAAGTTGATTATCTTGAGATTAAAGATTAACATAATCTAAAACCCTAAACACAAAGATAATAAACACTAAATATGAAGATGTTATATGTCGATTTATGTTGTTTAGTGTTAATATGTTCTTGTGATCTTGTGGATTAGGTTAATTTTGTTGAGATTAGTAGTTTAAAGTGTATGCTTATGATGATCAAGTTAATAGATTCATGTAGTATTTGGTATTTGTGTTCATCTTACCAAGGTGAACATAAATATGTGATTTAAACATGATTATGTTTAAATCAAGAATGATCATCTACTTCAAAGATTATGAGCATTTATATATAAACTTGATTTAGTGATTTTTGAAAGAATAACCCAAGAATAATCATGTTAACAAGACTTTTGGAAGACACTAATAAACTTGATTTTGGACATGAAGCAAGTTACAATGTTTTACTTTAAAAAGTAAAGTATAAAAAGTCTTGGAAATCTTCATAAAAATGTGGTAATTTTTATGAATGAAAAACAAGTTTAAACAAGTTCATATACATAATAAACTTGAAGAATGGTTAACTTTAAAGTGATAAAAGAATTTACCAAAGAAATGCTCATAATAATCTTTGAAGGATAAAGTGTGAAATTGTTGTTATAAAATGACATTTAGTGAAACTTGGTAAATTGTGGTGATTTGAGAAAATTGATTATTGATTTTAAACGCGTTTTTGGTAACGTGGGAAACGTCATAGTTTAGGGGAAACTATGGCGAATTTTTCTAAAAATCTAATCGCGATTAAAGAGGGGATTAAAGGGTGATTAACAATGTTAAACGCGATTAGTGGTCATAAACGTCATTATGAAAACTTTGATGGGAATATTTAATAGTTAAATATTCAAAGAAGTTCTTATGAACTTAAACATATATTTTTACAAGAGTAAAGTGAGTAAAAATATAACAAAGTATAAATATAATTTTTGGTAAAAATTATATATTTTCGGAAACTTGCTAAGTACTTGCAATGTGTGCTACATACGTGTATGTATTAGATACCTATAGGGTGATCAAAATAATTACACGCACATGTTCCTACATGGTCCAAGAAATGCTAGTAAAATCGGACAAATTAAATAAAATGGCCGAAATGGAAATACATAACACTTGATGATGACAAATTGGGCGTATTGACATCGTAAACAAGTTACTACAATGTCGGGTCTAAAAATAACATGTTTTTAGACACTAAAGCGAACGCATAACTAAGTGGTCAAAAACAAGAATCCGGAAAGTCGAAAACTATAAAAATTACCAAGTACTTTTCATGTGGAAAACGAACTTATTAAGTTATATGCTTGGTGAATTTTTGGTAAAAATGTCAAGAATATATTTAATGGACTCACTAGAAAAACTAGGGCTAGGCCCAATACCAAGAACACTAGGGCTGGGCCCAATACCAAGAAAACTAGGGCTAGGCCCAATAACAAGAAAACTAGGGCTAGGCCCAATAACAAGAAAACTAGGGCTAGGCCCAATAACATTGATGACAAGCGAAAACATAATAAAGAATTCAAGATGAACAACTTGTACGAGGTCCAAAAGACCTAGTGTCTAATAAAGTTAGTACACATGTAGGTTAATTACACGTACGGACGCTCGCTACGGTATTACATACAAGGAACGCAAATTTGTGAGTTCATGTCCCTCCTTTCACTGTTTTCAATGTTTTGTTTTCAAAAACATCGAGGGGAAATACATGTTAAACTATTGGTATGTTAATTCCGGAGTAGAAAACAGGGTCAATGTGCATAAGTAGGGGAATGTACACTAATAACCATTAATCACGTAGTGACCGAGGTGCAAAAGGTGTAGATCTATTGGGCTTGAGGCACGCCCCACTCCTAGTTGTATACCGTGGAGTGCTTTTGTTGATCCCAATGCGAACTAAGTGTCTATGGGTTGGTTATTCTGCTTATGGCGCATCATGTCAGGGGGCTAGCTACCCACTGATAGATCTTAATAGACTCCATGATTTTAATCAGAACATACCGGGATTACAAGATGACAAGTACTAGATTTCATATGATAACAAATACCTACATGAATTCACTCAACTTTTTGTTGACTTTTTAAAACTACATGTATTTCAGGAAACAGGTCTTGAGCCGGTGATACACTATGGGATTCGGGAAAACAAATGACAACGATTGCCACTTTTGAAGGGTTTGTCTTCTATATCCCAACCTCGTATGGGTATATAGGAAACAAAACCTCACTAAGTTTTATGTTAAAACTATCTTTTGGTAATGTGAAAAACAAACGGAAACTATGTTATGTCTAAAGTTGTGAACATGTATGGTACTTGAAACTACTTTTGAGAAACTATGTAAATATTCGTTGGAGTTTATGTAACTATGGCATCGTTGTTGGTTCACGTTGTTAAATACATTTGGATGCAATGATTACCTTTCTTACGTCACACACAATACGCTTCCGCTACTAGCAGGGTGTGACAAATACAATGCCTCAACTCCTAAGTGCATTGGGGAGATTTAAATATAAACTCAACATAGATTTGAAGTTAAAAAAAACAAGGGACTATAGATTCATTTTTTACTAGACAATCCTAAAATTTGAAATATTTTAGTAATTATTAATTTATAGTTTCGCTGGGACCAATATATTTACATTGGGATTTCAAAAAATATTATCATATTATTTTATCGATTGGGGTCCAATTTTTTACTGGTCCCAAGTTGGGACTGAACAAATTATTAATTTTATCAAGGTTATTAATTTATCGAGTATTAAATTATAGAGGTTATATTGTATGCTTGTTAAATGAAACTGCAAAACAAAAGATCATGTTGTTAATCAAGCCAATGCCTGAAGTCAAGATGTTAATGTTGTCTACTTTAATGAGTCAAATACAACTTTCGGAAAATTCATGTTTCATGACCATGATTTCCTAAAACTTAAACCAGTAACCAGTTGAGCTATTGGCTCAATACATCTGGACAATAAATTGACAACAAAAGAAGAGGTTCTAATCTAGCCTCTTGATACCATCATGATAATTTCCTTAACGATTTCATCCACGTTCAACGAAGACGAACCGTAGGGACCTGAAGCAACACGCGCCTTTTCCTTCCACTCTACAGCCTTGTTCCTTATTCCGCGACCTCCTTCTCCCATCAACTCTTGTACAAGCCTCGTAACTTCATCGCGTCTCACTTTACTCCCTTGCATCTCAACCCCAACCCCCCATTCCTCGCATATATACCGACAGTTGGTCACCTGGTCCAACCGATGCGGCCAACATATCATCGGCACCCCAGCGGACAAGCTCTCGATAGTGGACCCCCACCCACAATGACTCAAAAACCCTCCAACCGACGGATGGTTCAGAACCTTTTCCTGCGAACACCAGCTCGCGATAAAGCCTCTCTTTTTTATATGCTCCTCAAATTCAGGGCCCAAAACCGCGGTTTCCTCAATCACTAAACCGGATCGGATTATCCAAACAAAATAGTGGTTGCTGTTAGCAAGTCCCCAACCAAATTCTTGCAGGTCTTTTAAAGACATGACCGTTGCACTCCCGAAATTTACATAAATAACAGAATTTGGCTCTTTAGACTCAAGCCATTCGAAACACTCGGGTTCTTCTTTTAGTAAACTGTATCCAGGGAAACTGTAGCTTCCAGTTTCGGATTTCTGATCAAGAAGTAGTTGCAATGGGCCGATGGTGTACACGTGATCATACATCGATGATAAAGCTTTGATAACGCTACCCTCTAACGCGTCGAACGTATGGAAGATATGATGTGAAACTCTGTGAGACCTTTGGTTGAGTTGTGTACAGAACTTCAGAACTTCGTCCATGGGGTCTGTGGTCCAAGCTATCGGGAAATCCTTAAGACGAATGCCTTCCATTCCCGGAACCCAATCGATGACAGTATCTAAATACCCGTTTGTCAAGTAACTTTCGTCTGCGCAAAATGTAGAGAACTCGGTTAAAACCCTGTAACTATGTCCAAAAACCGTTGAAACTGATCGAACCGTGCTCTTTAAGTTTTTATTTTTATTTTTTTACATTTCTTCGTAAACGCTTTAATATTTAAAAGGTAAAATGTTCGGTCTCTTTTTCTAAGCATACCATTTTACTGGACCTATGAAGATCCAGCTATACAATTTCGTGTTAAAAAAGAAAAAAACCGGCCCAAACAGACCAAATTCAAACTGTTTTGGCTGGTCTAGCCGATCTGGCCGTTTGGTTTACATTCTCCAAAAACTGTAGTTACCACTTCGGCCCAAATATCATGTCAAAACTGGCCGAATGGGAAAGTGTGAAATGTTTAACAATTTTATTATCATCAATATATATTAGTAAACTTGAACTTCTAAGTGTGACAAAACTTTATTAGATGAGATTAAAAGCAAACCTTTAAGTGGTGCAAGTCCTTTTTCGATGAGATATTGAGTTTGGTAAAATCCCATAAAGCTACATGCAGCAACTGTCCAGTACAACATGACTGGGACTCCAACCTTTTGCGCAGCATCGATAGTGAAAACCGACATTAACCCATCAGAGATAATACAAGTAGGAGGATGCAGAAGTTTGGTCAGAAGGTCAACGAAAGGAGCCAGGAAGTTGGTTTCAACAGATTGAATGAGTTCATCTCCACTAGTGGCGATGGGAATGGTCTCAAAACAGAAACCAGGCGAGCCGTCTAGGAAATGTGGGCCCACTGATTCAAGAAAACGCTTGTGGACAAACTCCGTGATCACGAAGGTTACCTGCAGTCCCTTGTGGTGGAGAAGCTCTGCTAGTTTGAGCATGGCTTTTATGTGGCTTTGGTCTGGATACGGTATAAAGATGGCGTGTGGTTTCTTCGCGGCTGTAGCCATTGCATCCATGACTCTTTAGTGTATTCTGAATATATAACCTGCTATAGAAGTTACATACAATGTCAAAAAAAAAAAAATGTGAAAGTAAGTTACATTTTAGTGTAATTTAAGATAAAGAATCATATGATCATTGATACAAGATTGGGAAAGTTCTATTATGAAACTATAACACTATAAAACTTAAATTATAAACTGCTTGTTACACAACTTTTTTTTTAATCATGAGAACCCATTTACAGAATACTCACGGACCCACCAATACCCTGCTAACCAACGGAATCAGGTAAGTCGCGGCTTGCGCTGGACAGCTGGCGTTCAAGAGGTTATTGTAGTAATTGTTACACAAATGATGTATGTCAAAATCAAACTAAAATCCAACCTCTACATGGGATCAATGTCATCATGATTATCTTGATATGATACTCTCTACAAATTTAAAACTAAGAAGCCTCTCAACATACTTCCCCATGTATCCACTTCAGAATTCATCTTTTACCCATTTAATAAAAGAAGTATTGGATTTAAATAATCCCAACTATCAGTCATTGGCCGCCATCAGTCCCAACAAATGAAATACGTGCTGGCGGTCCCAACTTTTAACATATTGGCCACCAACGGACTATGACTAAAAATAACTGATTATATAAATGGAACAAATTATTTTTAGTCATAGTCTGTTGGTAGCCAATATGTTAAAAGTTGGGACTGTCAGCAGGTATTTCGTTACTTGAGATTGGTGGCGGCTAATTGCTGATAGTTGGGATTATTTAAATCCAATACTCCTTAACAAAATGGGATCAAAACTTTGTGATGTGTATACTCAACCAAAAGTCCAAAACAATTATCTTCATAAACACTTACACTTTGAATATAGTCAAACTAGGGTTACATTTTGGAATAATAAAATTTCAAATATAGGGTCACATTTTTAGCTTCAATGTTTTGAAAACCGGATTGGTCAATGGTTAGATCAGTCTTAAACACCGAAGAACGGCATAACAATATAAAATATAAAAATGCAAAAAAAATCTAAAATGATAGAACTTCAAACATTAATCATCCTAGGCATGAAACAACTTCAAAAATCAATCATCTAAGTTGAAAAATATGTTTGGTATTGATTACATATCCAGATACTGAACTTCAACAATTCTAAGCTTAATGATAGGAATCAAAATCACATCATCAAGTATAAGCATCCCCATCAATTCCATCATTGTCCATGTAGCACAGTAAATCTCATATTCTTTAGTTTGATATGTGTTTGTGTTTGAGAAGTATAGGCTCTTCATCAACTATATTCTCGAATTTATTTAAATAAATGAGCCGAAGCTTGAAGCCAGACTTCACTTATTAAGTTTGAGTTGGCTCGTGAGCCTAATTGATCTTACTATTTATATAATTTTTATTTAAATTATAAAATATATACTTATATAATAGTCACTATTGTATATAAAATGATAATAAAAACAACTAAAATATATATTATGTAATATATAAAAACATAAATATACATAAAATAATTATAAATGTAAATAAATGGCTGGAGATATTTGGACACCCATCGCGCCTATTTTCACACCTTTTGTGCCCTAGACGCCTCGTATAGACCTATACGAGGCGTCTAAGCACTGAATTCAAGGGGGTCTGCGAGGGTGTCAGGCACAAAGTTTAAGTAACCCTAGACGCCTCGTACAGACCTATACGAGGCGTCTAGGCTTGGGTTTTTTTTTTTGGCTGAAATGAGGGTTGTTTTGGTGGGTTTTGGTATGGTTTTTTGGATAGTTTTTGAAGATGTGATTTTTGGTTAAATTTTTTTTTGGTTTTTAAAAAACTTTTGTTTTTTAAAAATCAACTATTTTAAAAATCGGCCCACTCTATTTTAAAAACTTTTGTCTTTTTTAAATATTATAATGTTTTTTAACATTTTACTTTTTTAAATATTATTATTCCGATTAAATTTTTTTCTCGTTCAAATATTGTTTCCGTATTATATTCAAAACATATTTTGTTTCCGTATTATCTCAATTTAAGACAACAATCATTAGGTAACCGAATAACTGAAAACAAACATAAATATGACATATATAAGATAACTTTGTACATCCATAACAAAAATATATAAGATAAGTTTGTACATCCATGATAAAAATAAAAACAACAACAGGTCTATGCATCCAAATCCGAATCCGAATCTGGATGTGGCTGCTGCGGCTGCTGCTGCTGCTGCTGCTGCTGCTGATGTGGTGCTCGAGCCGGTGGAAGCGGTATCGGGGGCACCCCCTCTCTCTCTCGTCTATCCTGCTCGCACCGTACCAGCCAACGTACCAAATCGTGGAGGCTGTCAAGCTCGGCTCGTACATCCGGATGTAGCGCAGCTCCTGGGGCATGACCTGGAATAGCGTGACGTGGAAACTGAGGCGCCCCGGCAGGTGGCGGTGGCTGTGGCATCGCTGCACCGTCTACATCCTGCGGAGGCTCCTCCACGGGCACTACATCAGCAGGATCTGCAGGAGGATAAACGGGCTCGAAATGCTCTGGTAGGGCCTCCTCTGTCCATATGCCCCCGTTGCGGTTTTTAAACCGCGGGCCAACTGCGAACCTCCTGATTACCCTCATCCCCCACAGCGACTGCATGCCCATCCGCGTCGGCATGACTGGCGGCGTCCGTAGATGTGGGTCCTCGTGCAGTACGAGGCCAAATGAACGGGCAATGACGGTCACGTACGCCCCGCCATACAAAAATCTGCGCTCCTGTTTGTGATGGGCGGAGGCGTAGTACTGGGCTAGACCGTGTGCTAGCGCGCACGGCCTCCTATACAACAAACAATAAAGGAAAAAAAGATCTGTAGTCGTACACCACTCACGGCTGTAGCCGCGCGCTGAAATCGAAGTAGCGAGCAAATGGTGCAGATACCTACAGATAGTGTTAGCGAAATACAGAAACAGAGATTAATAAACAATGCACATAATCACAATAATTGTCGTAATAAATGTACGTACCTGTACAGTGGGTCCCTAACAAACGACACCCTCCCCTTCGACTTGTCGTGCTCCCAAGTATTTGGCCCCGCAATCACCTGCCAAAACCCTAGAAGAATGGGTTTGTCAACCACCACTTGCCCCGCTGTGTAAATCTCAGTCTCGATCTCCCCCTGCATGTATAAACCAGAACGCACCGCAAAGTCTGCTAGCGTCATCGTACGCAAAACGCCAGCGAGCCTGAAAGAAATCTCAGGCGGAGGGGGAGCATCTGGGTACGGAAGCGCCACTGGGACCCCAGGAGGGTGAAATGTGAATGACGAAATGAACTCGACAAGCAGCTCCCTGTAGGTCGGCGTGTGCGCCAAATCAAAAAGACAATGCCACGGCGAATCGAGAGGTATAAACCGACGCACTCTATCCGTCTCAGCAAGCTGGTCCATCGCACCCCAGTCGATCGATGCATGCGATCCAATGTACATCCTCCTAAGCTTCTGGCAATGGCGGGCGGCATCGGTGCCGTCGGGAAACTCTAGGTACGGACAACCCTGCAGCGTATCCAGATCCGGCCGCCGTCTCCGTCGTGGACCCTCCTGAACCTGCTGAACCGCCAGTACCGCATCAAGATCTATCTGAATGTCGTCGCCCTCCATAATCAATCTGCAGGTAAATAACGTATACGTATAAAAACAATAATAAATAAATCAGAATAATAATAATAATAATACTAATAATAATAATAATAATACTAATAATAATAATAATAATTAATAATAATACTAATAATAATAATAATAATAATACTAATAATAATAATTATTAAGAAAAAAAAATAATTAATAAATAATACTAATAATAATAATAATTAATAAATAATAATAATAATAATACTAATAATAATAATAACTAATAATTAATAAATAATACTAATAATAATAATAATTAATAATAATTAATAAATAATACTAATAATAATAATAATTAATAAATAATAATAATAATAATAATAATAATAATAATAATAATAATAATACTAATAATAATAATTAATAAGAAAAAAAAATAATTAATAAATAATACTAATAATAAAAATAATTAATAAATAATAATAATAATACTAATAATAATAATAATAATAATAATAATTAATAAGAAAAAAATAATTAATAAATAATACTAATAATAATAATAATAATAATAATACTAATAATAATAATAATTAATAAATAATTATAATAATAATAATAATAACTAATAAATAATAATAATAATAATAATAATAATAATAATAATAATAATAATACTAATAATAATAACAATACTAATAATAATAATTAATAAGAAAAAAAAAATTTACAGAGCCTCTTATAGCCCTCGTATAGGGCTATACTCGGCGTCCTGTTCTTCCCCATTCATCTTCAACCTTAAACTCAAGCCCCCAAACCCCACAAAAATCAAATTTCAGGGCAAACCTACGGTCTAAAGGCAAAAACGTGGCAAAAATACTAAACTACGGGGTGAAATACATACCGGTGATGCTTCAAATCTTCGAAAATCCGGTCGAAATACGTATCCGAGGCGTATAGAGGTGTATTCTCCGTATGTGTGTGTGTTTATTGTTTGGGGGCTACAACCAGCCTCGTATAGACCCCCCAGCCTTATACGAGGCATAGACGTCTCGTATAGGTCTATACGCGTCGTCCCCTCTTTTTATTAAATGACCATTTAGCCCCTGGTATGCCCCCAGTATAGGCTTTATTCAGGGGCAAAATGGTAATTAACCATTCCAAAAAGATATTTCTGGAATGGTTAATTACCATTTTGCCCCTGACTAAACCCTATACTGAGGGCTTTACAGGGGCAAAATGGTAATTTAATAAACCTTTTTTCAAAATTAAAAAACAAAAACTTTAAAAAGTTGCCGCCTTCCAAGACGACACGTATAGCTCTATACGCGGCGTCTGGTTTTTCAAAATTACCTTTAAGCCCCTGTTAAAGGCCTATACTGGGGACTTTCAGGGGCAAAATGGTAATTAACATAAAATATTTTCAAAATTCAAATTTTAATTAAAAGAATTGTTGCCGACACTGTAGACGACTCGTATAGTTCTATACGAAGCGTCCTAAATCAAAAAATTCAAATTTTGATTTTCAAATTTTCAAAATTCAAAATTTCAAAAACCCGCTCAAATAGACGTCTCGTATAGATCTATACGAGGCGTCTGTGGATTAGGAAATGACCTTTTAGCCCTTGAAATAAGCCTAGATTGGGGGCATACCAGGGGCAAAATGGTCTTTTGGGCATAATTATACGACGCGTATAGCTCTATACGCGTCGTATATTTTTAATTTTTTTTTAAAATGATATTAAACTGTTTTAATTATTGAAAAATGATACAAATTATAAAAAAAATTATAGAAATTGTAGAAAATTATAGGAATTAATAAAAAAAATACATTCAAATTAAAAAAATCATTCTTCCGTATCACTATCGATGTAATTAAGACTGGGGTTTGATCTTGGCGGAGGATTCATTATCGATGTATACCATTCTAGACGTGGCAAGTACATATCTTCCCATTGTTTCGTATGGGGTGTTCGGTGGGTCAACCATAGCCCGTGTGCTGGTGGCATTGGATAATCCCCTTCCAGCTTAACATGTATGAAGTGGTTCTCGTTTACATGTGTAAGCGTTATGAACAATGGTTGTTGATTAGCCGGAGGACTTAGTATCGGGAAGAAAGTGGAACTCGCACCCATGGTTGTCGTTAACAGGTGCACCCCGATACCGTACGTTTGTGCAATAAGAAGTCCTGCATAGGGGAAGTCCATCCAGTGATCCCCCCCACAACCGGACACTGAATCCCAAATTAGGCCCTGACGATGCGTGTAAAAATAACCTTTATCCCATGCTTCAAATATTGGGAACCAGATCGATTTGTTCTGGTCCATTTCTTGAACAAGGTGCATTCGAATGAGCCCCCATGAACTCTGTTCCATACCTAAGCCCACAGCCACAGACCGAAACCCACAATGACCGTCCGGCATCACATCTCGTATGCACGAGACGTACGGATGGAACACTAGCGGAATGTCATCCTGAAACTGTTCGATGATTCCCACGTACTCGTCCCCAATGATTAACGGAAAACCGTGAGCATCTCGTGTCTCTTTCTTCTTAGAACTCTTTGAACGACTTAGGCTCGCTTTGGGTTTTTGGGACCTTATAACCGACTGTTGAGAGGCCTGTGACGGAACGTACGAGCTGTGACGAGGTTTGTCGTACTTACTTTGCCGGGAACCTTCAAAGCACGAGTTTGCATCACCGAATGAGCTTCTCCTCAATTCTTCATCTATACGAGAGGCCTCGTCCAACCTTTGTTGTACCTGCTTTGTTGTTGGTCGGCCACGAGTATTTTGTTGGACAACCGGTGGTTTCTTGGTAGATTTCTTTGGAGTCAACACCGCTTTAATCTTTGAAATCAGGCTTTTTTGCTGAGCTGGGGGGTGCGACTCTAATTGTTGTCTAACAATATTTAGCTCTTCGACCACGTCCACGTCATCGTCTATCAATTTACAACTTTGGAAGTTAAGTTTCCGCCAGAAGACGTCCACGTCTTCGAGTTGAATCGAACGCTCTACACGGTTAAAAACAACATTGTTTAAGTCACATGATTAACGGAAATATATCACACAAGTGTTGTACGTTTAACAATTATTACCTTCAAGAATGTACTTTTCTATCCTACAAGCACAGGGCAACCCACAGCTGTGCCACATTTGGCAACCACATGATGAATGAAAGCGCTCCAAGACATCTACCTTCCTAATTGCCTCGCTCCTCAACAAGTCAAGGGCTGTATGGGATACTTTTCCAAGTAGGTTTTGAAACAACGGGTGTTTGTGGTGGGTCATTATTTTTTCGATGCTATCTCGAAAAGTCTTCCTTATTTCACCGAACTGTGTCTCAACTATATCATGGACACAACCAACTATACGGTCCAGCGAGCTCCTATCTTCAACGTATCTCTTTAAGTTGGCGTGTTGGCTCTCAACTCTGTTTGTGGTACGATTACCAAAGTTGCGCCTCTTATCAGTCCACGCAAAGACGAACATCTCCTTATAGTCTTTTAGCCAATTATCGTACACGTATTTGAATACTCCTAAAAGTAAAAATAATTTAATAAAATTTGCATAGGTGAGTCGTATGTTATTATAAAAACTTACTAGAACGTTTGCACTCCACAAGTCGTTTTTGCATGTTGCGGAAGTGGTACTCGTAGATAAGTATGGATGGAGACTCAATCAATGTCCCCCAGAATGACAAAAATTTCTTCCAGTCTTCGTCTGTGAAGGCACCCTTGCAGTGCTTCATAACATTCTGTTGTATGTGCCACCTGCAAAGAAGCCTGGAGGCGTCTGGAAATACTTTAGCACACGCGCCCATAAGGGCTAGGTCTCTATCTGTTAAAATCACACGTGGCTCCATACATTCATCCAACATTGACTTGACCCTCTCAAGCACCCACACAAAGTTATCACCCCGTTCTTTACTAACAACGGCATGCGCGATAATAAACGATTTGTTGGTAGGCGTCATACCAACAATCTGGATAAAGGGCATATTGTATATGTTTGTCTTGTACGTTGCATCGATCAGCATGACGTGGGGGAATGCACGCCACATGTCTCTCGAGTACCGGTGAAGAAAGAAGATCTCTGTTACGATCTCTGTTCCGGGTTCCTCCCGTGTCTCATAAATAAAGTCGTGGTTTATCAGCTTGTTTTCTAGTGACTGCATGGGAGTCAATCCTTGTCTTTGTTCGGCTCTAATCTTCGCCACAACGTTTTGAACGTCTTTCAGAACATGAAACCTGTCGGGGTCCTGCTTCCTTATCGTTTGAAATATTTTGCGCGACTCCATGTTTTGAGCTGTCAGCTGCTCGATCAGTTTCATTTCGCTTGGAGTAAACCTTCGCATAAACGCGTGGGCCGACAGGTCCACACAAAGTTCGTGGTTATGTTCAATTTTTCCGTCTTTAATCTCCCAGGTTTCATACGGGTGGTTTCGCACAGCCAGCAGGTAAAACGGGCAACCGGTTTTTTTGCTTCCGGCTTTTCTAAGTGTTGCTGTAGTCTGGTGCTCACCACCACGATCACATTCAAGCCATACCCTCCGGATTCTTCCACCGGTTTTCTTTGATCGACGGGTGACAATAACGAAACCATCCGCGTTTGCTATTTCTTGTATCCGATTCTTTAGTTCATCTAAAGAGTTGAAAACCTGTAACATCGACAATAATAATAAATAATTTTAATAAATAAATAAATAATAATAATAATAATAATAATAATAATAATAATAAAAATATTAATAATAATACTAATAATAATAATTAAATAATTAATTAATACAAAAATAGTAATTAATACCTGCTTTTTTAAGTACGGACTGTCCTGGATGGGAGGTGTCTCACCACCATATCTACCATATCCACCATAACCACCGTTTCCTCCGTATCCACTGTATCCACCATCTCCTCTGTATCCACCATCTCCTCTGTAACCACCGTCTCCTCCGTATCCACTGTCTCCTCCGTATCCACTGTCTCCTCTGTAACCACCGTCTCCTCTGTATCCACCGTCTCCTCCGTAACCACCGTCTCCTCCGTATCCACCGTCTCCTCCGTATCCACCGTCTCCTCCGTATTCACACCCGTATCTATAATCCGGATACCCTTGTTGCGTCGGATAACTTGGTTGACAAGCATGGTATGAGTCATCTACAAGGGCTATTTCATCAACAGGGGGATGATTGTTCAAATCTAGAAACGGTTTGTTTTGTTCTCCTTGTATACTAGACACAACCTCCTCTTGCTCATTAGAATCGGGAACGCAAGACTCCTCCAAAATAAAGAACCGTATCATCATTAGTAAATAATAAACTAAAACAAAAACTAATTAAAACATTTAAGTACCTGTACTGTTACCGGATCGCTTTCGGGCACCCAGTTCTCGCTATAATACTGCCCGAAGACATAGTTGCCGTCCCAGTATGATGACATTTCAACACTTCGGGATGATAAGAACACAAATTAAATGCCGTCCCAGAATGAAAGAAAAAGAAGATGTAGCAGAATGAAAGAAGAAGAAGAACAAGAACAAGCGTAGAGACATAATACATGTCTTAAATGTTGGATGCTCGGGACAAACCATACACTGTATGTTGCACTTTTTCATAAGCCGTAGACGCCTCGTATAGCTCTAGACCCCTCGTATACATTTTTGTCAGCTGTAGAAGACGCCTCGTATAGGTCTATACGAGGCGTCTTAGTGCCTCGTATCCATCCCTCGTACAGACCTAGACTCCCAGTCTGATGTGACTGATTTGACATTGTGCTTTGGTGCAGAGATGGTCGGAAAAGTAACCCTATACGCCTCGTATAGGTCTATACGAGGCGTCCTGAAGGGTGTCAAAATAGGCATGAAGGTGTGTAAATATGTAGACCCAAATAAATTTCTCAATAAATAATAAACGAGCCAACCACCAGCGTACTCACGAGCTGTGCATAAGCTTTAGAAGTAGAGCTCGAAACGAGCCAAGATGAGCTCGAGCTCGATCTATCGTAAGTTATACGAGCTGAGGTCGACTCGTTTACACCCCTAAACACACGTACTCGTTTTCTATGAGACGAGATGTTCTTGGAATTTAACAACTGGCACAAAACAAATTAAAGAACATAAACACAATCTGAATCCTTTAGGATAAAGACAAGTTTGAAATTGCTGTAACATGTTTTAACAAGGTGTTTGCTGTCCAACTCAGTCTGATTTTAACGACATTTTCGTGATGAATCGTAAGGTTTTAGAAACAGACAAACCAAACCGGCAGGGTGGCCAATTAAACTAGCCTTTGTTCACGGTTCGGTTTTGAGGGTTTATGGTTTTAGACAAACTTTTTATACTGTTTTTCAAAAGCATAAGTTTTTTAAATTCATGAGTATAACATACCTAACAATATATTCCTAAAATCAAGAACATGTAAGCCGTCAAAACCGAACATATATATTTCAAACCAGCCAATTTGCTTCTGTTTGAACAGATGTGTTGGTTTTGATGGTTTATAAACACCCTAATATACAGTTTATTTGATGGTACCTTTATAGCTATTTTTGGAGGATCCGAGAGCAGCAGTTGAAGCAGGTAACCCACTGACAATGACGAGGTATGCAACAACAAAATCTTTAGAGTCACGGCTAGGGTTTTTTAGGCGGGTTTTTTTTCTAATCAAATGGATTTCATAGTCGTAAAATAACAATATATATTTTAGTCTGGTATAATAATAGATTTAAGTATAGTTTCCAACGGTTTTTATAGTCGTAAAATTACAATATATATTTTAGTCTGGTATAATAGTAGAGTTAAGCCAATGACTCCTTGGCAACATGGTTGAGGTGGGAGGGTTTACATCTTCGGATGGTTCCCGCCCGGGTGAGGTCCCGAGTTCGAGCCCCTGAAGCGTCAAATAGCCCCGCAGGGAGACGGTTGAAAGTCCGTCACAGGTGTGTGTCGAACCCAGGTCTCTTAGGAGTTCTGGTGTGGGTGTTACCGCTCCATCAAGCTGGCCAAAAAAAAATATTAGAGTTAAACTTATTGCTTCTATATTTTAATGTGAATTACATCAGTGGGTTTATAAGAATTTATATAACCCCGTGTATTACACGGGTTAAGTAAATAAAAAATCAAATAGTTAATAACGGAGATTTAATAATTAAAAAACGATATTTTAAGACGCTTTTCTAATATCCGAACAAAATTTTGTGCCATGTATGATCAAAACTTGTGATGTTTGTCAAGTTTATAAATATGAAAACATTTGAACCATCGATTAGAAGACAAATTTATCATCTACTTTCTCATGAGTTTTAAAAGTAATGTGAACATACATTTAATAACCTAAGTTTTAGTTAAATAACAGTGGTCTTAATTTATTAGTTCTTAAATATTATTGAAATGTCGAGATTAGACATATAGCAATTAGCCAATTAAATAAACTTATAGCTACAAAATAACTAATATTTAAATTATTTAGATAAGTATAAATATTGGTAATTATATATAACTTTAAAATTTGAATATCTGGACGTGAGTTGCATCTTAAATGAATGGTTATTTTTGGATAAATTCATTAGTATGATAAATGTAGTTATTATTCTGCTTGCATTTTAAATTACGATTTTGGCCCATGTGGTTATATCACTTTTACCCTTTTAGAACAAAACATAATTTTTTAACCAACATCAAATGTTAGGGGCTAAAAGGGTTAGAAAAAAAGACGTTAGGGCTCAGATGTTAAAAAAAAAATTTGGGCTAAAAGGGTAAAAGTGATATAATCATAGGGGCCAAAATCGTAATTTACTCTTAAATAAATAAATAATTTGTGAAGCAAGAAAATCGTTCCCTCCACTTTCGTTATGAAAATGCTCGATATTTGTTTCAATTATTAAGATATAATTTTTAGCCTAGTAATTAATATAAATAAACAATAAGATATTTTATGGAACTTTATCCGTTATTTTTTTAATGTTTGAAACATATATTAAATTTAATAATTTAAATTAAATAAGAATTATCAAAAAATTATAAAAAGTAATCGATTTACATTATAGTCATTCAACTAATCTGTGATCCTATATTTGAATACATGTGATGGTATCCTATTTTTTTTATTCCGTTAACATTTTATATAATATATATTATTAAATTAAATAATATTGAGTAGGAGAGTTATCTATAATTAATTAGAAGAAATTAAACTAAAAAAATAATTATCTAAAAGAGATAGCCTAATATGATGACAAGTGTCCCTAAAGTGGTTTCTTTTATTATATAGTATATATATATATATATATATATACTAGTCGTTTACCCGCGCGATGCGGCGGGAAATATATCACTTAGGTTGTTGAGTTTAGGGTTATGTATGGGGATGTAGTTTCCGATGTGGCACGCGACGACGATGGTGCAGTGTAGCAAAACGTGAGGATAGGTTGCGGCCTTCTTCAGTGGCAGAGAATCAGTGGTGTGCGGTAATTGGTGGTTTCATGATGGTGTTTGGTTGTTATTGTGTGACCGCCGGTTACCGGTTTCGGGAGAAAACAAAGAAAATTGTGTGATTCTAGTTATGTTATGAGAGGTTTTAAAGATGTGGGTAAATCAACGGTTTTGAATGATGAATGGTATCATCAGTTACAATGAGGCCTTCGGCAGTGGCGAAGCTAGATGTTTTCGACAAGGGGTAACTATGTAAATAACATTTATAGAAGTCACCTGTTCAACTCTTTTACAAATCCAGCATTTTATTCGACATGTAAATTTGTGCAACAAAATGTGTGACGTCACCAGTTTGAGAACGTCACGCTTATGTAAATTTGTTTTAAACTGATGTAACATTTCAAATACTTTTTTTTTAAAATAGTTGCATAAAAAATTCATCAATTTTTTTTAAAAAACTAACATTTTTTGAGATGAGTTCTCAAGTTCTCACAACTCGGGAGAGTTCTCATTTTAACCCTCCCCTATATATAACATAAGAATTGATCGAAATGAGTGACGCGTGGGTTTTCATTAAGGGTATTCTAGTCGATCCAAAACAATAGTACAATATACAAATTACTCATTATATACCATAGTATTTTTCATTAAGTGCAAGCCTTTAATCCGGTCCTTTGAAGCTTTATCCGTATTGCTAGTGAGCGATAGCCTCTCCATCTCCAGTTTCAAAACCGCGAGACTGATCTCATCAAGTGCAGTAGGTTTTGACGTAATCTCCATTTTCAGTTTAGCAGCCGCTTCATCTACCAGAACAATGGCTGCAATTCACACCATACACACAATAAAGTTCGATTACGCTAATATATGTAACATGAGGTAATCAGCTGATCTTTAGATTTATTTAAATTTATATTACCTTTATCTGGTAAAAAGCGTCCACTCATAGCAGTTTCTTGTGCGATTTTTTGCATCTTTATAAGCTTAGCATAAACACCATTTTCACCCTTTGCAAAAAGCTCATCATGAGTTCCCATTTCCAACACACCACCCTGCTGTAAAACCGCCACAAGATCCGCCTTCCTTATGGTGGAGACGGTGAGCAATCACAAGAGTTGTCCTCCCGATCATGAACCGATCCAACGCCTCTTGAACCAACTTTTCAGATTCAGAATCCAAAGCACTCGTTGCTTCGTCAAGAAGCAAGATTGCGGGATTCTTTAACATCGCACGTGCTATCGCGATTCTCTGCTTTTGACCTCCTGATAATTGTAACCCCCTCTCCCCAACCTGCCAAAAACAATTATTTTGTTATAAAAATCAAATCTTTAAAATAATTTCAAGAACTAAAATACATTCTTATTTAATTGTTTATGTAATCTTTAATCTTGGATTAACATGTTCCTGGTCAAACTAAATCTCTGACTTTGTTCTTAATTATTGTTTACTTTACTTTATAGTTCATCTTAGGGTTTGACTTTTAGGTCAACCACTCTCTCATGCTCAGGATTATGGGTTGGCACATGCACTGTTGACTTAATAACCATGTTGTATCAACATATCCTGATAGGCTGATATCCATTAATGAATGTGCTTAATTAAAGAAAATTTCACCTCCCCCACATATGGACTTTTTTGGTTGACCAAATGTCCCATTCACCGAATTTGTACAATGTAATAATGTTGCAACCAAAAAGCAACACACTTTATCATGTTTTTAATCTTTCTAGGCAAAGTGACTATATTTTACCCCCAACATACTCAACCCAAGTTGGCCCCTCACTAACACAATTAAATGAACAAGAAGCAAACAAGTGGTCCCATGTAAATTGACCAAAATACCCTTCGGTTCAAAACGGTTCAAAAACGGACTAACCTGAGTATCATAGGCATCGGGTAGTTTAATAATGAACGAATGAGCATTGGAAACACGTGCCGCTTCCTCGATCTCGACCATCGATGCATCAGGTCGACCCAAAAGTATGTTTTCTTGAATGGTTGTAGCAAAAAGAGCCGGTTCCTGGCTAACCAACCCAATTTGTTGTCTTAACCATTTCAATTTTAGTCCCTTAATGTCATGTCCATCAAGCATTACTTGTCCCGTAAAAAAGTCAATACAAGACTATTAATTTTCTGGACATAAGAAAATTCTACTAATGAAGAGTCATTGTCAGTTACCTGAAGTGGGATCATAGAACCTTTCAATGAGGGAAACCACTGTGCTTTTTTCCAGAGCCACTGCTTCCAACCAAGGCAATGGTCTTTTACCAGAAGGAACACTTAAACTAAAATTATTAAGAATTTTGACATCTGGTCTTGAAGGGTATGAAAAGTTAACATCTTTTAGCTCCACGAGTCCCGAAACCGAGTCTAGCACCATTTTTGTCAACGCTCGGTTTGTGATCGATTATTTGAAAGATTTTCGCTGCGGCCACCCGAGCTTTCGCAAATGCAGACATACTCGGAGCGGATTGGCCTAAAGCACTGTCGATATATATATATATATATATGATTATATATATAGACGTAATACGATTGAAAATAAAGTTGAATAATTGTGAAACTGGAGAACTTACAGTCCACCTATCATGACGGAGAACATGGTGGCAATGGCGAGTCCGCCGTTGGTGTGATTGTTTCGAACGAGATAGCCTCCGTACCATAGAAGAAGTGCATAGCAACAGAAGACGGTAAAATATGTTGCTCCTAATCCAAATCCTTTAGAAAATCCAGTTTTGTATCTAAGTTTCTGTGAGATCTTTAATGCAGAGGAATACGCTTGTAATGCTCTTGATTCACCCACATATGCCAAAACGGTCCGGATTTGTACAATCGTCTGTGAATTTGGATATGTTAAAGAGAATTTCCAAATGGTAAAACTGTTTCTCTTTTATAAACATTAATATCATTATGGCAAAACTGTTTTTCATTCATGTTCTTTATTTTTTTATTTGATAAGGGATATTTTTCGTCCACAGTTGCACTCTGATACATGTTTGTTTAATTGATTCCCTTATAATTTCAGGAGTGCAACTCAAAGATCATTATAAATCATTTGTGAGTGAGTATCCCATTGTGTCAGTTGAATACCCATTTGACCAAGATGATTGGGAGCATTATGGCAAGATGACTGTAGAATGTGGTGATGATCTTTTGGTCACAATATTTGTTAACTTGACTTAACTTAAAATGGAGGAAAAATAATAACCCAGGTAGAAAACAGATGAAAGTTCCAATTTTTTCATACAAAAACTTGTTATTTTCTTGATTTAGCTCAATTCATTACACTCTCAGTTGCACCTCTTCTCCGTTGCAACTCTTCTCCGTCGATCTGTGGTGAACACATGTTTAATCATCAAATCTTCAAAGGAAATAACAACAATCAACAACAAATCATACGAGGAATACGAAATCATACAAGGAATACCTGAGCAAGCCTATGAGTAACCTCTTGAAGATGGATATTGCTCTTCGTAAGAAGGAAGACGAAAGGGAAGATAAATTAGGGATGAAATAAAGCCAATAAAAGCCAGAAATCGGAACCAGGAGGTCAGAATCTTCATCGATCTGTTGAAACTTCATAGATCTGGTGAAATCGCGAGAGAGAGAGAGAGATAGAAGAGCAGGGGAGCGGCGATATGTTTTGAAATGTTTTGAAATGAGAATGTGAAACCCTAGATCTGGTGAAGATCACCCGTGTCCTTTTTTCTAATGAAAGGGTATAATTGGAAAGTGAAGTTTTCTGATGCTTAAAAGATTTGTACATCATGCTTTAGGAGTGTTTTAAGGAAATTTTTATGACTTTAAGAAGTCCTTCGAATATGTATTATAAAGTAGTATAGATATAGATATAGATATAGATATAGATATAGATATAGATATAGATATAGATATAGGGGACCGCTAGAATGATAACCACCTCGAGTTATGAGAACCGCGAGAACTACTTGATCCGGGGCGAGGTGGACCAAATTTTTTTTTTCAAAAACGTAGATGGATGTATTATAAACACATTCGTAAAAAAAAAAAATTTTAAAAAATGTCGTGTGTGTAGTTTTTTACACCACAAAGTTGTGGTTTACGAGTTCTGTAAGTTTACGAGTTCCGTAAATTTACGGAACTCGTAAACCACAAACTTGTGGTGTAAAAAACTACACACACGGCATTTTTTAAAATTTTTTTTTTACGAATGTGTTTATAATACATGCATCTACGTTTTTGAAAAAAAAAATTGGTCCACCTCGCCCCGTACGGTGTGGTTCTCGCGGTTCTCATAACTCGAGGTGGTTCTCATTCTAGCGGCCCCCTATATATATATATATTTTTTTTTTCGAGAGGGTTTATTGCATATGATATGAAAGTACAACGTATTATAATAAGTTGGATTTGTTGCTCATTTAGAAGCCAATGAGGGGTTCTCGTGTGTGTCACAAGGTGTATGTCAAGAGGAGAAGAATGTGATGCATGATGTAAAGTCTACAGACTAGAGTTGAATCTAGGGATGGCAACAAAGCCCAAGCCTGACGGGTACCCGAAGCCCAATGGGTATGGGCTTGAAAAAAAATCGGGTACGGGTATGGGATTTAGTGATACCTGCCCGATACCCGGCCCATTTACCTGAATAATATCCGAAAGTATCATATTATATATTCATATATCCGAAACTTAGTACATGTACTTATTACCTTCTTTATAGTCATATCTATACTATATAATAAAAGTATGGATAATTATTATTTTAGTTTAATCTCTTCTAATTAATTATATATAATCATCTTACTAAATATTATTTTGTTTAATTATTACTTTTATATTTATCTATGTTTAATTATTACTTTTATATTTATCTATTTACTTCAAATTCAAACTTAGTTATCTAATTTGATATTAGAGTAAATTACGATTTTGGCCCCTGTGGTTATATCACTTTTACCCTTTTAGTCCAAAAAGAAATTTAGATTTGGACATCATAAAAGCATCTTCATATTTCCCCAGATCTTCATCTTCCCCATATTTCATCCAAACCCTAAATCAAGCAATTTTTGGAGATCCTCTGAAGTGCAGTTTTGGGTCCTCTGTTCCACCTCCCTCACCGCCATAAAACCCCTTTCTCTCAACCACCTCCACCAATTCCATTTTTTCTCACAAGTTCTAGAGAGAGAAACACCTTAACCGTTTCCATTTTCTCTCTCTAAAATCTCCATCCTCACTTCTTCAATCCTGTAATTCTCACAGTATCTAGAGAGAGAAAGCTCAACCGTCTAAACACCGATTCTCGAACCTCTCACCAGCGATTAATTAAATAGACGACATCATCAAATTTTATCGATTTCTAATTGAAGGCCGACTATGACACCATCGTAATTTTGTATTATAACATATAGAGAGAATGAACAATCACTATAATATGTGAAGTGTGACTAACCAGTTCTTTTATGTCCAACAAACGTCTTCTGCCATCCATTGCTAAAATAGTTACTGTTGGTGTCTTGATGTATAGATCCCTTTCAAGTCCCTCATCGCTCCAACGAATTTTACTGGGACATGCGGTAATATTTTTTCTCACAGATCCTGAATAGCCATACAGGTGATCTTTTATGCTTCTATAATGTAAATGTGCAAGTATCAGTGCATCACAGCTAAAGTATCTTTATATTTCAGCAAAAAGCTCAATTGTCTGGGACTACGGTGATAAGACCAACCCCAACAGAATGTAGAATACAAATTCCAATAAGATAGAACAAACACAGGGATTACACGATCATACAACTAGAGTAATAATAAATAGTGAGCAAGTTAAATAGACGGCATCATCAATTAATTAGGGCTTGAATCAGTAGCAGGTTAGGGCTTGAATCAGTAGCAGGTTTCATTCAAATTGGTGAGGTGTTAGGTTAGGGCTTGAATCAGGCAGGTCTGATTTCAGGAGCATGTGTTAGTATCGGATTGTGATACGGATGGTGTTGATGCGGTTGTGGATGGTGGAATTACTGGTGAATTTGTGTCTGCTAGAAATGATTGAAAAGTGGGATGGGAGTGAGAAATGGATGAAGATGATGATGAACAGGTGAGTTCGTTGAAAAGGGGGAAAGAAGAAAAGGAGTGGGGGTGGGGGTGGGGGTGGGAGTGGGTAGGTTGGCAAGTGGGTAAAATGACCAAAATGCCCTTTAGAAATGACAAAAAATCAGTCATATATTTTTAAATCTGAGCTGACTTTGCTTTTGGACTAAAATGGCAACAAAATGCAAACCACAGGGACCCAGATGTAAAAAGTTTGAGATTTGGACTAAAATGGCAAAAGTGCCCAAACCACAGGGACCAAAATGGCAGTTTACTCTAAAGGTTTAAATTTATTGATACTTCGTTAACAAATTTTACTACAATATAATAATCTATTTATATCAATCTAAATATATATCTATACTATACTATATAATAAAACATTAATGTGTGACACCTATCATTCATTGTAAGCATTTATTTTATGATTTTCTCGACTCACTTCCAAACTTATCTTATATTAATTAAATAAATAAATGAATAATGAGCTAATATTAAATTTCATCCTACTTTAAATTTTGAATACCATTCTTCTATTTTTCTAATAAAATATTATTCTAAAATTTAAATTGCTAATTTAAGATATTTTTAAATAAAACAAATTATTTATCACGAAAACCAAACTTTTTATTAATATATGAAATATTTTTATTTTCATTACTAAAAAAATTATTATATCTATTTTATTACATAATTTATAAATCAATTTGTCGGAATTGGTAACAACATTTTATCACTCAAATAGATGCTAATTTGCTTTTTTAATAACATATCTTCTTTTCAAGAACCATCTTCACAATCACCATATCCATCGCGTATCGAGTATTATCCATTAATATATTGAATGATATGACTTTTTATTACTGGTATATAAAATTAGATTTATTAAACCCGTGTAATACACGTGGGTTTTTAAAGATATACATTTTTTTATTATTTACTATACAAAATTACATTTATTCGACCCGTTTAATACATGAGGTTTTTTAAGATATAACTTTTTATTATTTGATATATAAAATTGGATTTATTCAATTCGTACAATACACAGGGTTTTTTTAAGGATATATATATTTTATTATTTAGTATAGAAAATTACATTTATTCAACCCGTGTAATACACATATTTTTAAAGATGTAACTTTTTTATTGTTTGGTATATAAAATTACATTTATTCAACCCGTGTAATACACGTGGTTTTAAAGATATAACTTTTTTATTTGGTATATAAAATTATATTTATTCAACCCGTACAATATGGTTCTTATAGATATAACTTTTTATTATTTAATATATAAAATTATATTTATTCAACCCGTACAATAAAGAAGGTTTTTTAAGATATATTGTTTTATTATTTAGTATATAAAATTCATTTATTTGACCCGTGTAATACACGGGGTTATAACCTAGTGTGTATATATATTTGGTAGGTGATTAGTGAACAAATAACTTATTTTTGAGCATGTATATTGGATATCGAAGCTATCACTCTTTATTATGTGGATGTTTATGCAATTAGGTGGTCCTGATACAATTACTTAATTAAGTAATCATTTTGATTTAGTTTGGTATATGTGGTCTGAATATGATATGTAAGTTCTTAATCATATTTTCAGTTGTTTTAGTCATTAAAATAGTAAATTATATAAACATTGAAGTAAAACTTGCACATTTGTCCCAACAGATATTTTTATGAGATTAACTAGTATAGTCGATACCCGCGGGTATGCCCGATATCCGACAGGTAATTACCTGACAAATACCCGACGGGTAACGGGCCAGGTATGAGACAAATAATTACAACCGGGTACGGGCCTGGGATTACCAATGCTCGGCCCAAGCCCGACCCATTGCCATTCCTAGTTGAATCGGTATTTAGATAAACACCAAGAATTTGGCTAACACCCAAAACGTATATCAATATCAAGAAATCCGGCTTAAAAACTGCCCTAACATGGTGTCGAATCCCCTAACTCTGGATTGTGGTTGAAGAGACTCGTCAGCGTCCAAAGAGATCTTCTAAAGCGTCTGCAAAAGAGAACACCGTTAGCCTCATCACGGAGGGCCCCGGAGGGGAGTTCGTGACCAAGATCAGGCGTGAGAGTAAGTAAACTTGTCGGAGAAGAAACGATATTCCGGCACGATGGGATTGCCGGAATGTATGGTGTGAACTCTAAGATTCGAGTATTCAATGCAAATCGGAGAATGTTCGAAGTAAAATGTAATTTCTTATGTAGGTGGGAAAGAGTTATTGAATGTTTACCTTCGACGATCACAAGAGTGGCTTATATAGAAAGATAAGCTTATCGGATGGTGCGGATTTCAATGACATCCAACGGTCCTCTGCATGCCAGAGGAGATATCTGGCAGTGTCGGGTGTGTGTCCTCCTCTCTACCTCGTACTTGTAACGCCTCACTTTTTGTAAGTATCCTTATTTAGAAAGTTTGTTTGTATTTCTATTTATGGAAACTTGTAATCCTTTGTATTCGCCTTTCTTTTCCAAGCATTGTCATCCAAGACTTGAATCATAATAAAACTTGATCTTTTATACGTAATGTTATACATATTTCATGCATACTTGTTGTACATTCATTACGATATGTGTTATACGTGCAAACTTGATACATTTATACACAAATACATACTTGTTATACATACAAATTCATTTTATACATACCTTTATTCATACATTACACTTATGCATTGCACTTTGTAACAACTCTCACTAAAAAGTCTTAATTATCACTTTAATTGATTATTAGGAAAACCTAATTGAGACACCCAAGTGATTCCGCACAAACCCTAAAATTTTCGGAATAATCGGAATCAGGATTAGGGCCCCTAAAACTCAAGGGGGGATAAACCTTAGTGGACGATTATCCACTTAAAAACGTTGGCAGCAAGGAATTATCAAATAGTGTCAACTCAGCTAAGCTAGTCCCAGTCGTGGCTACCCTATAGTCTACTTTGATTCCTTACGGACCGCAACACTATCAAGCTTACGGTCCGTAAGCAGTCATACGGACCTCAACATTGGTAAGCTTACGGTCCGTAAGCTAGCTAAATTTTGGGTATAAATAGAGGACATTGGCACTTGCTTTCTGGACATTCAACGTCGAAAGAATTCACACTAATACACTGAGATACGAACTGATATTCCAAAATCACACTCCCGGGTCTCGAAATTCTGCCGCAAAACAGGGTATTAGCACAATCGCTGCTACGATTCATTTATCCGACGATCAATATATCCAATGAATGTTTAAGTGCCGCCCACATTAGGGTTATACTTTATCGTTCGTCATTAATTTGACGGATCATCGTTAATTCGATGGATAAAGTATTGTACTTTATCATTCGTCATTAATTTGACGGATCATCGTTAATTCGATGGATGAAGTATTGCACTTTGTCGTTCGTTGTGAGAATTTGATCTCGTGAGTTATCGTAAATTGCTGGATTGATTACTAACCCAGTTTTGTGTGCATTGTTATTTAAATTAGGTTAACAAGGCTAATTCATAGATTAGACTCTGTCCGTATTAAATCAACAATGTGAGTCATTCTCTTTTTATCAAATTATTTTACAAAACCCTATTTATTTCAAAGTTATAATTACAGGGATTAAGTTTATGTAATCACCATATTACAGCCGGTATGTGGGGTTTTGTATACATTACTTGATAATCTTCACCATTGGGGCAGCCAATGGGTGATATGACCATAGTCACAGACACCATTGGACGGAAGGGCCAATGGGTCGAGTGACAAAGTACTGTGGGTAATTGGTTTGATATCAGAAACATTGTAATTTTCCTTAATACTGTAAATTATAACAAATGTGTCATTTTAGTAAATAGAATGATTCACTCAGTATTTCCCGCTGACAAAACCTTTTTCAAACATGTTTCAGGTGATCTATTGTAATTCAGGAAAAGTGCTGGGGAGCATTTCAAGCTTAAAATAGTGGCTCATTATAAAATAAAGAAATAAGTTTTGTAATATCACAATTTCATAGTAAAAACATACTATTGTAAATTATCGGGGTTTTATCCCGAATTGTGAAATAAAATAATCGGGGAAAATTTTAGCTTTAAACGATCCTGATGTTAAACTTCCGCTGTTAAACTCAATTAAATAAATACCACGGGATTTCTGTCCCGCGGCTCCTGAAATGGGTCAAACCGGGTCGGGGGCCGTGACAGAAAAAGGTGGTATCAGAGCCACTGAGTTAAGCTAATTAAGTATTTAGAAATACTTAATTTTTCCTGATTACTATTATGTGATTATTTATGTTATTAACTGATTATTTGTTAGTTACAGTATGGGTAAGAAAAAGCTGTCAAGCATCTATCTTAAATTAGATAGATCATCCAATGAGAAGGGAAGTTCATCCCGAACCAAATCCTCGAATCAGGCTGAAATTCCTGAAGAAGGAATATTTGTGCGAAAGGCACAATACGAGGAATCACTTTCTCCTAGAAGGAGGGAGATGATTATTAAGAAAAGTAAAGAGAAAATCCGAGAAAAGAGGATAAAACGAGAAACTCAGGAATTAATTGATAAATCACCTTGGGAAGATAAGCTAGATGAGAAATGGGCAAACTTATATATGCTAGCCACAGTAGCAGAAAATATAAATCTTTAAATACTTTAAAGTTTTAGCACTTTACCTTTACAATCTAGAAACCTTGTGCAATAAATAAAATTTCAAAATCCTAAGTGTATTTTTCAGTTATCTTTGTAATAAATTAGTACACAGTATGTAATAAATTAAAAGGTTATTTGTAAATTTTAACTTAGTATTTTATGCATTTTGCATATATGCTACATCAGCATGGGTGGGATATCTGAAGCTTTTCAGAACCTTAATCTTTACCCAGTGAATATCGAAGCTTCCAAAGAATATACTAGTTACTTTCCCGATGTAGAACAACCGGTAGAATTCAAGGTTCCACCTGTGAACAAGCCAAAACGAAAGAAAAGAAGTTATGTAGGATGGAGGAAAATACGTAAGAAAAAGCCAGCTACAAAACTGCCCAAAATAAACAATCCTTTGAAAAAGGGAAAAGAAATTATAACCGGAGAGAGTTCTAAACAACAGGAAATGGAAACTGAAGACAAGGAAGAGGTTAAGGAGATAGGAATACAGATGGAGGAGGTTACTAAAGAAATAGTAATGGAAGTTGGGCAAGGCTCTAGACCAGCTCAGATAGAAATCGGAGAGAGCTCCAATCCAAACCAGGAAAGGACTTTTCAAGATGAGATAGATTTCCTATTGGCAAGCTGTGAAACAATTCAGCCTGTCAATAATAATAATAGTAATAATAATAATAATAATATTTTTACTTATCCTCTTGAAAACCAACTCCCTATGAATTGGGAACCAGCAATTCCAGACCCAATAGTCCACTCCCAACCCATAGGAATGGACGAATGGTGGACGAACGATTGGCAATTTCAAAATATTGTCAACGATCCTTACTCTTTTCTTCCACAATTCGATCCAGAACCCCTACCTAATCCACCCATGAGTAATGAAAACATGGCTGAACTTCGCCACTTTGGTGAAGAGTTGTTTGATGCTGGAACTAGAATCAGGGAAATAGGGGGACAAATTGCCTGGAAGTACGATGAGAGGGAACTGCGTTTTTAGAACAGCAAGTGACGAGAGATAGTAGGATGGTAAAACGGTGTTTGTATAATAGTAATAGTAAAGTTAGTCTGTGAATAACAAATAAAACTCTGTATGATATTTGTGAGTAATGATGCATACTATAATAGATATAAAATGAAATCGAGAAATCGATTGTTTTGACTATATCTGTATTATTAAATTTTCTGATTATTTGTATGTAATTGTTATTTAGCAGATACTAATAAAATTTATATATATATTATCAGATGGCAAACAGTGGTAATGAACCTATAAATGAAGTTAATCAGTCTGAACAACATTCAAGAGATCAATATATGACTCGACAAGATATTGAAAACATTGTTGCTCAAGGGATAGCTAATGCTATTCCAGCATTCGTTGCTGCTATAAAGAATCCAATCGAACCGCAACAAATTGTTCCTAGTAAACAGATTACTGAAGATAACTTCAGTAATAGTGTAAATGGAGGCAATAATCATGTTCATCATAATAGGGAACCACATCAAGCTCCATTACCCAAGAAAATGAAAACTGCAACGCCTGGTTGCACTTTCAAAGAATTCCTTGCTTGTAAACCCACTGAATTTGCAGGCAATGAAGGAGCAACTGCATCACTGCGTTGGTTAGAGAAAACCGAAGCAGTCATTGCAATAAGTAAATGTGGTAAAGATGATCAGGTCATGTATGCATCCAATCTGTTCAAAGAAGGAGCACTTGAATGGTGGAATATTGTTTTACAATCAAAAGGAAGAGTAATAGCTTATGCTATGACTTGGGAAGAATTTAAGGGTTTGGTGGAAAGAAAATTCTGTCCCGAGTATGAAAAGGAACAGATGGCGAATAAGTTTCTAAATCATCGGATGATGGGTGTAGATTGTCGCGGTTATACCTCGACATTCTTTGAATATGCAAGAGTGGTACCAACACTGGCTTCGCCAGAACCGGTACTCATTTCTCGCTATATTTGGGGGCTAATTAGCGAAATCCGCAATATTGTTAAAGCTGCGAGACCTCGCACTATTGATGATGCGGTAGAATTAGCCAATACTCTAACCGATGAACTGGTGCGCACAAGAGATGAAGATAGGAAAAAGGAACTAGCTCAGAAAATTACCCAAGGATTTCGTGTGGGTAATAATAACAGCTTCAAGAAAAAAAGAACAGGGCAATCTCCAGCTCCGTCATTCTGCAAGAAATGCAAAAAGAAGCATTATGGAAGATGCGATATCACTTGCAATTTTTGCAAAACTGTAGGACATCGTGAAGAAAACTGCAAAAAGAAAACAGTAATCTGTTTTAACTGTGGAGAAGCAGGGCATTATAAAACAGAATGTCCTAAATTGATCAAGCCAGTAGATAACAAACCCAAGGCGACTGAAGGAACTACTAAGAAGAATGCCAGGGCATTTCAGCTGACCACTCAAGAAGCAGAACTCATTCCGGATGTGATAGCGGGTACGTTCTTAGTTCACAACGTGTACGCAAAAGTATTATTTGACTCTGGTGCAAACCAAAGTTTTATAAATACTTCATTCTGCCAAGCTCTTAGTTTACCTTTAACCAATATTAGGCAGATTTTTACAGTTGAAACAGCAGATGGAAATTCAGTTAAAATAGATAAAGTTTTGCAAGAAGGAAACATAGAACTTTTAGGACATAAATTCTCTGCAAAACTATTGCCAATGAAATTAGCTGAATTTGATGTGGTATTAGGAATGGATTGGTTAGTAGCCAACCATGCTAGAATCCTTTGTGATCAGAATTCCATAGAAATTCAATCACCCATCGGAGAAGTGATTAGGATTACAGGAGATAAACCACGTAAGCCCATGAAGTTCATATCAGTAATGAAAGTTGCTAATTATGAACGAAAACAAGAAATAGTGTATATGATTTCGGTAATCATTAGCACTAAGGGTAAAAATCTTAAGGAAATACCAGTAGTCTCAGCATATCCTGATGTATTTCCAGAAGATTTACCAGGATTACCTCCAGATAGAGAAGTAGAATTTAGGATTCATTTAATTCCAGGAACTACACCGATAGCCAAGGCACCTTATCGGTTAACACCCACAGAAATGTTAGAACTGAAAAAGCAATTAGATGAATTATTAAGTAAAGGATTCATACAACCTAGCTCATCCCCTTGGGGAGCGCCGGTGTTGTTTGTGAAGAAAAAGGATGGTTCAATGAGAATGTGTATCGATTATAGAGAATTGAATAAGGTTACAATTAAGAATCGATACCCATTACCTAGGATTGATGATCTTTTTGATCAACTTCAGGGGGCTAGATATTTTTCTAAGATAGATTTACGCTCCGGATATCATCAATTAAAGGTACAAGAAGAATACATACCTAAGACTGCTTTCAGAACTAGGTATGGTCATTACGAGTTTACAGTCATGCCCTTCGGATTAACAAATGCGCCTGCAGCATTTATGGACATGATGAATAGGATCTGTAAACCGTACTTGGATAAATTTGTAATTGTTTTCATAGACGATATACTTATTTATTCCAAAAGTTAGACAGAGCATTGTGAACATCTTCATGCACTCTTAACTTTGTTAAGAAAAGAAAAGTTGTACGCCAAATTCTCGAAATGTGAATTTTGGCTAAAGGAAGTGCAATTCTTAGGACACATGGTGAATCATGAAGGTATTCATGTAGATCCTGCTAAGATAGAAGCAATTACCAATTGGAAGGTTCCACAAACAGCAATGGAAATTAGAAGTTTTATAGGATTAGCTGGGTATTATAGACGGTTTATTAAGGATTTTTCCAAGATAGATGTACCATTAACTAAGCTAACCTGTAAAGCCACTAAGTTTGAATGGGGACCCAAACAAGAAGAAGCTTTTAGAATTTTGAAACAGAAACTAACCCATGCACCAATCTTAGCTTTACCAGAAGGAACTGAAGATTTTGAAGTATATTGTGATGCCTCAAAATTAGGATTTGGATGTGTGCTTATGCAACGCAAGAAGGTAATTGCGTACGCATCAAGGCAATTGAAAAAGCACGAAGAAAACTATACGACTCATGATTTAGAATTAGGAGCCGTAGTTTTTGCCCTTAAGATTTGGAGACATTATCTTTACGGAAGTAAATTTACTGTCTACACAGACCACAAAAGTTTAAGATATATATTTGGGCAAAAAGAGTTAAACATGAGGCAAAGGAGATGGATGGAAATCTTAAGTGACTACGACTGTGATATTCAGTATCACGAAGGAAAGGCGAATGTAGTTGCAGATGCCTTAAGTCGTAAGTATTATGAAAAACAAAGACGAGTTCGTGCTCTCAGATTAAATCTACAAATAGATTTAATGGAACAATTGAAGAATGTTCAAACTACAGCAATCAAGGATGATACTGAAGGAAAGAAAGGACGAATCAAGGAATTAGAACAAGGAGCAGATGGAATTTGGAGATTCCACAAAAGTAGAATTTGGGTACCTAAGAAGGGAGACTTAAGACCTAAGATTTTAGAAGAAGCTCATAAATCTAGGTATACTATACACCCAGGAAACAATAAGATGTACCAAGATTTAAGAAAGAACTTTTGGTGGATAGGAATGAAAAAGGACATAGCAAGATATGTTTCTAAATGTCTTACTTGTTCACAAGTTAAGGCAGATCATCAGAAACCTTCAGGGTTACTACAACAATTAGAAATGCCAGTATGGAAATGGGAACTTATAACAATGGATTTTGTTACTAAGTTACCCAAAACCAGAAAAGGTAATGATGCGATTTGGGTAATTGTGGATCGATTAACCAAATCAGCTCATTTTTTACCTATGAAAGAAACCTTTAGCATGGAAAGACTGGCTAAATTGTATGTAGATGAAGTTGTATCCTTACATGGAGTTCCATTCTCCATTGTTTCGGATAGAGATAGTCGTTTTACTTCCCATTTCTGGAAAAGTTTCCAGCAAGCTATGGGAACTCGACTAAATTTGAGCACTGCATATCATCCCCAAACAGATGGGCAAAGTGAAAGAACGATCCAAACTCTAGAAGACATGCTCCGAGCATGTGTGATAGATTTTGGTGGAAACTGGGATGATCACTTACCATTGATTGAATTCTCCTATAACAATAGTTATCATTCAAGCATTGAAACTGCTCCATTTGAAGCATTATATGGAAGAAAGTGTAGAACTGCAGTTTGTTGGGCAAAAATAGGAGAAAGTCAACTATCAGGTCCTGAAATTGTGCAAGAAACGACTGATAAGATTACTCAAAACAAAGAAAGGCTGAAGACGGCTCGAGATCGCCAGAAGAGTTATGCAGACAATAGAAGCAAGCCGCTAGAATTCCAAGTGGGAGACAAGGTACTATTGAAAGTTTCTCCTTGGAAAGGAGTTGTTAGATTCGGTAAGAAAGGAAAGTTAAGTCCAAGGTACGTAGGACCATTTTCAGTGATTCAACGTATAGGACCAGTCGCTTATCGTTTACAACTACCAGAAGAACTAGTTGGAATACATGATGTATTTCATGTATCCAATCTCAAGAAATGTCTAGCAGACGAATCTCTGGTAGTACCTCTTCAAGACATAGAGGTAAACGAAAAGTTAAAATTTGTAGAGAAACCTATTCAGATAGAAGACAGAAAAGTGAAATTTCTCAAGCACAAACGCCTAGTGCTAGTTAAAGTAAAGTGGGACTCAAAGAGGGGAGCTGAATACACTTGGGAACTGGAATCAGAAATGAAGCGAAAATATCCACATTTATTCCAGTAAATCTCGAGGACGATATTTTTATTAAGGTAGGGAGAATGTAACAACTCTCACTAAAAAGTCTTAATTATCACTTTAATTGATTATTAGGAAAACCTAATTGAGACACCCAAGTGATTCCGCACAAACCCTAAAATTTTTGGAATAATCGGAATCAGGATTAGGGCCCCTAAAACTCAAGGGGGGATAAACCTTAGTGGACGATTATCCACTTAAAAACGTTGGCAGCAAGGAATTATCAAATAGTGTCAACTCAGCTAAGCTAATCCCAGTCGTGGCTACCCTATAGTCTACTTTGATTCCTTACGGACCGCAACACTATCAAGCTTACGGTCCGTAAGCAGTCATACGGACCTCAACATTGGTAAGCTTACGGTCCGTAAGCTAGCTAAATTTTGGGTATAAATAGAGGACATTGGCACTTGCTTTCTGGACATTCAACGTCGAAAGAATTCACACTAATACACTGAGATACGAACTGATATTCCAAAATCACACTCCCGGGTCTCGAAATTCTGCCGCAAAACAGGGTATTAGCACAATCGCTGCTACGATTCATTTATCCGACGATCAATATATCCAATGAATGTTTAAGTGCCGCCCACATTAGGGTTATACTTTATCGTTCGTCATTAATTTGACGGATCATCGTTAATTCGATGGATAAAGTATTGTACTTTATCATTCGTCATTAATTTGACGGATCATCGTTAATTCGATGGATGAAGTATTGCACTTTGTCGTTCGTTGTGAGAATTTGATCTCGTGAGTTATCGTAAATTGCTGGATTGATTACTAACCCAGTTTTGTGTGCATTGTTATTTAAATTAGGTTAACAAGGCTAATTCATAGATTAGACTCTGTCCGTATTAAATCAACAATGTGAGTCATTCTCTTTTTATCAAATTATTTTACAAAACCCTATTTATTTCAAAGTTATAATTACAGGGATTAAGTTTATGTAATCACCATATTACAGCCGGTATGTGGGGTTTTGTATACATTACTTGATAATCTTCACCATTGGGGCAGCCAATGGGTGATATGACCATAGTCACAGACACCATTGGACGGAAGGGCCAATGGGTCGAGTGACAAAGTACTGTGGGTAATTGGTTTGATATCAGAAACATTGTAGTTTTCCTTAATACTGTAAATTATAACAAATGTGTCATTTTAGTAAATAGAATGATTCACTCAGTATTTCCCGCTGACAAAACCTTTTTCAAACATGTTTCAGGTGATCTGTTGTAATTCAGGAAAAGTGCTGGGGAGCATTTCAAGCTTAAAATAGTGGCTCATTATAAAATAAAGAAATAAGTTTTGTAATATCACAATTTCATAGTAAAAACATACTATTGTAAATTATCGGGGTTTTATCCCGAATTGTGAAATAAAATAATCGGGGAAAATTTTAGCTTTAAACGATCCTGATGTTAAACTTCCGCTGTTAAACTCAATTAAATAAATACCACGGGATTTCTGTCCCGCGGCTCCTGAAACGGGTCAAACCGGGTCGGGGGCCGTGACACACTTACACGCTTAAAACCGGCAAAACACGTGAAAACGACAAACTTGAATCTTCGTGCAAAGGGGATCAGCCCTTTCGTGCGAAGGGACTGCCCCATTCGCACGAAGGACCCTTTCACCTAAAAATCCCAGTCGTCCCAAGGTCTGTCCAGCCTATAAATAAGACCCTTCACCCTCATTTCTCACCTTCCACACTCCAAAATTCTCTCTCAATAACTGAAATCGTACACTTGCAGCAGAGCATTTCCAGAAAGTTTCTAAGTGAGTTTTAAACTCACTAACACATTAATTTCTCTCGTTTATTCTATTTTTTTAATCATTTATACATTCCTTCATATCCTACAACTTGGTTTCACAGATTTGCCTTGGCAATCTGATGACAACACTCAAAATATTGAGGGCCAAGCTAAGGACTGGAGTTCTATCTTTCAAATTTTTATAAAATAAACTTTCTGATATCAAACTTGGTAGAATCATGAACCCACCGAGCTCACAAGCTAAGTCTATAGCTGTGGGTTAGTTTTGAGGTTGATTCCAGCCAAAAGGATGAGTTGTTCAAACAAAACCGAACTGTTTCGTCTCCAAAATAGAGCCATTCGCACGAAGGGTTAGCCCATTCGCAAAAATGGACACCCCATTCGCGCGAAGGGTCCGTTTTCGCTTTGTTTCAACATTTTTTCTAAGTGTTGAACTCAGATCCCCATTTTCAAGATGGAGGATTCTGGGATAACAGAGTGTGAACCGTGGGAGCCTTGGCTTCCAATCTAGTTACACCGCCTCACTTGAACTTGAAAATGAACATACAAACAGATTCCTAGAATGAGCTAACCCCGTCCAGCCTCCAACACTTGGTTCATTCTTTCCATGTTGAGATGGCACACCCGGGTTGTTCTTGTTCGGTTTTTTTGCATTTACATTCCGTCATTTACTTACTGTTATTCGTGACCAACCGATTTGTTAACTTAGTTAATGAACTTGTGCTTTGGTGAACTTATAATGAGGTTATTACCTCCATATATGACTTCTGTGATCTATATGACTATAGGACTGATACTATACTATATAATATTATATATAGGACACGACTGAACTCACAACGTGTCTGATTGATAGTTAAAACGTTCGAAACAAAGTGTTATCCGCACAAACAGACATCATTCGCATGAAGGGGACTCCCTCTCGTGAGAAGGGTACTTTTTTGTTCCGTGCGAATGGTCCTTTTGTACGAATGGGTTGTGATGTTCGGTTTCCGTTTATTTCGATTATGCGTTCGTGGTTCCCGATTATAACGGGAAAATCAGGACCCGTGAAATCACAGTAACTTAGTGTCGTAACGAGTGCCTAGACGAAATATAATTTCTGTTTTATCATTCGTTTATACTTACGTAATTTAAATTCCAAAATCCGAATCCTCCGTTCAACTCCAACAACTCAAACCTTCGTTTACCCACCTGTAGTGTAACCTTGGTGTTCCAGTGCTCTCGTCAGCTACTCAACAACTTGCAGGATTAACTAACGAAGATTAGCAGAACAGTGAGTATACTCGAATGCCCTTTTTACATTTTACACTTTTGGGTGAATCTCATTGTAGCTATTGATAAATATTTGTTGGTATTTTCAAAGAATAGATTCCTTGTACTCACCATTTCAATCTTTCTTGAAACTTTATACTTCGATCATAAATAATCTGAAAATCATAATATTAGTCGCTTCTTTTGGGAAACAAAGAATAATATTATAGCACCTTTAAAATCGTTTGATCACTTTTAGATTGGTTGTAGTGGGTGTGAAAGCCTTCCACGTCACCACCCAAGGGGCTCTCCCCCCCCCCACCTTTCCGTGACTCCATAACAAGGGTGGCGGGGGGGGGGGGGGGGTGCCGTCTCTGTTCTTTTACTTTTGCCTCCATTTGAAGGTGGGGCGTGAAGGGGCTCAATCGCTACACACAACCTTACCTATACTTAATTTAAACACGAATCCAAGCACCCTTTAGCAATCTTTTCGACATATCCAAGTTTGTCTTGTGTTTTTCAATTGGATTTTGAATTTCTTGCAATTTTTTTTGACTAATTTGTTTTTATAAATATGCTATTTCATTATATTTTAACTAACTATTTAATGATCATATTTTTTGTGGGTGTTCTTTAAGATTTCACATTGTTCTGAGATCCCAAAACAAGATGGGTGATGATAAAAATGATGCAAAAGATGATGCCTCTGAATCTGGAGGGGTTCCTAGTACAGAGCCCAGTGAAAGCTCTTTTTATGCAACTGATGAGGATGAAGAGGCCCATATAGAATTGGGCCCCAAAATGAGCATTAGAGAGCATCTTGAAAAGGATAAGGTTATTAGCTTCTTGTTCCAAAAAAAAAAACAATTTATTATGTTTTTATGTTCTAGATTATGTGTAGAGGTGGTAAGACTGGTTGGGTAATCGGTCAAAACGGGCAATGTTAAGTTTATCCATTTTGGAACTTTTATATTTGACCTGTTACAAATAAAATGCAACCTAAACCAAACTATTCATAAGTAAATGTAGGTATTGGGACATCTAATTATGTGTGTTGTTTCAGGATGATGAGAGCTTGAGGAGGTGGAAGGAGCAGCTGCTTGGAGGTGTTGATGTCAATGAGGTTGCAGGTATTTAGGTGTCGCATTCTTTGTTTTTAATGCCATACGTTATGATGACGACATATGCATGATGACACACGAGTGAGTAATTTTTTTTGTTAACCAATAGAGGTAGTTAAAACTAGTAGTATAAATTAAATATAACGAAACCTTTTAATCGAGTGTGTTTCAATCTTAACCATTTAGACGGACTTGGAAGGAAGGATTTGACTATTTAGGGACACGTTCATTGCATAACAAATTTTAAGTATATAACCGCAAGAATCGCATTATGCACTTGTACGTATTGCTTGACAAATATAATTAGAGTTAGAAAGAGAATGGGGTAGGTGGTTACATAGCCGCCTTATGCATTACCTGTTAAACAAAAGATACAAGTGCTTATGCGGTTGTCACAGTTCTCTACTCTAAACTGGCTTTATATTGAAAGCTCTAATAAATGCTAATCAATGCTATAACTAGTAATGAAATTCTAATAAATACATACACACCCTTTAATAGCCATGGCATTGTGCTATGAACTACAATACATGCATGAAAACAACCCCTAATATGAGTAGCTGGAAACAATGTGAATCAACCTTAAAATAGTTGATTTTGATGCCATATAATATGCTGATACATTCAGTTTTTAATAGAAATCGAAGAGCCCGATGTGAAGATAAAGAGTCTGACCATAGTTGTGTGCGGTATGCATATGGTTAAGTCTAGTATTGTCTAGATTATAGTTTGTTTGTTGTTTGTGTGTTCTAAGCCCAAGCCAAGGCCCAACATGAAGACCCAAGCCCATATGCATTGGACGAAAACACTTTACTGGGCAAAATCTAAGTTTGGTGAAAACACTTTTAGATGAAAACCAAATAGGACGAAATCCCATATCTTGTATTTCGTCCTTGTGATTTCGTGGGCCTCTGATTTCGTCAGTCTTATACTATATAAACACAGACAACAGACATAACACAAAAAAAACGAAGTTTGAATAGATTTCTTTGAGCGAACACACTGTAAACACACACACTGAGAGTTTATGAGAGCATCTTGTAAACATTGTATTGTAACCGTTTTCTAGATTAATACAATGGAGTGTTAATCGTGAATCTTGTGTTTTACGTGTTCGTCACTTGGTTTAACTTACCTGTTTGAATTCCGCACTTTCGGGTTTGTCGGAAAACAGGGAATAGAGGTTACTCGATCCTCCGGGTGGACCTACAATTGGTATCAGAGCATTGGCTCTATTCCTTGTTAAAACCAAGTGTGTTTATTGAGTTTTGAAAGTTTTCAAAGTATTTTTCTTGGTTTGTGATTTTAAAGTTCATATCTTACTGAAAAACAGTTTTAAAATCTTTGAAATTCATGTTGTTTTGATTTTAGTTCATATAAAACCTCGTTAAAACTCTTATATACATTTTAGTGTTGAGCTTTTATTGAACTTTATTGCAAATTTGTTGTTCGGAAATTTATTAGTCACCAAGAAAACTCATCCGGTTCATTTGATATTCATAGTGTTCTTGGTTTATTCAAACTGTTCTTGAATTATATATGTTTTTGATCTGAATTGTGTTTGAATTATAAGTGTTGTTGCATATTTTATCATTGTTTGACAAATGTGTACAAGTGCAATGATGAAAGGTTGAAATTAACATGCTTCGAAATTTGTTTCAGTAAGGTTGTTTGACAAAAGAGGCTTCTGTGTCAGAAGATAAGAAGATAAGGTTTTGGATAATATCTAACAGCTGGTAACTTTATCAACGAAATCTGTCTTCATCATCTCATTAGTCAACGAAAACACCCTGGTCAAAAACATCAAGCTGGACGAAATCAAACAACTCACTCCTCAGCCGAAAACCCTTACCTGGCCGAAATCACCCTTATCAACGAAAACACTAGTGCATGAAATCATACATTCAGTCAACGAAATCACCTGGTCAATAATATCAAGCTGGAACAACTTTCTGGACGAAATCCCCTCCTATTTTCGTCACAAACAATTCTGATTTCGTCATAAACAGTTCAGCGACGAAATCAACTAATTCTGGTCGAAATCACTTTTCCTGACGAAATCAGAAGTGTCAGTAAAACATTTCAGCAACGAAATCACCATTTCAGCAACGAAATCACCATTTCAGCGACAAAATCAAACATATCAGCAACGAAAACCCCTATTTTCATCACATACTTGTGTTATTTTTAAACAGAAGACTTGTAAAACATTTTTAACTGTTTAATTTGTGTGATTTGTTCAGGTATTAGTCATCATACATCAAATATGAATCCAAATTGGTGGGGTACTCCGTCGCGTTTATCTCCATCATGGGCCGAAAATCCCGCACCCACTTCTGCAATACCAGTGCGACAAATACTGATATGTATTATGGAACTCCTAGCACTTCTGCAAGACCTGCTTCACACGCTCCACTTCAAACGGCGTTTGTCACAAGCACAGATTTATATGGCAATCCAATACAAGTTCCTGTAAAGCCAGCTCCAACCACAGACTTGTATGGAAATCCATTACCACCAGTTGCTTCACAGTGCCATCGTTCTACTGTAGCACCGTCATCTCTTGATCCAAGGAACTGTAGTCAAACAAAAACGGCGTTTTATGCTAAAATTGTCAAAGATGCCAGCAATGGTGAATCATCGCGAAACGATGACAGTTCTGAACATGACACTAGTTCAGTTGAAGACGTTTCAACTTCAGTTGAAGATGTTACAACTTCAAGTTCAAGTTCAAGCGAGGATGGATGTGAATGTTAATCATCAAGGGAGGTTGTTGATTCTGATGCAGATAGGTCAACATCTGAGAGTGATTCCAGTCAGGTACGTGTCGATGAATCAAAATCTGATAGTTGTGATAGGTGTGTTGGATTAAATGCTAATATGTCTGAATTGCAAAGCAAACATGATGCTTTAAATGCTGAATTGTCTGACTTGCAAAACAAACATGTTTCTTTAGATGCTAAGTGGTGTGATTTGCAAAGCAAACATGAGACTTTGCAAAACAAATTTGAAGTGACAAATATGCACAATCAAAAGTTGATAGTGGATCTTTCAAAATGCACAGAGGCCAACATGTTTCGTGAACATTATGAAAAGGAATTTAAAAAGATAATTGAAACATTAAAACATGATAAGAACGAGCTAACGAAAATGGTTTCAAGAAAACAAACTGAAATAAACCTTTACATCAATAGGCTCGAGATAATGCAAAAAGAAATGGCTTGTGTTAAAACTGAAAGTGAGGCGATCCGACTCAAGTTAGACAGCTATTTAAGCTTTAGCTATGTGCTGGATCACATCATTGATGTTCAGAAAAAGAAAACTGATGTCACATGCATAGGTTATAAGAAGTGTCCACCACCTGTTAAACACGATTATTCTTCGATGCCTGATGAGGAAAATAAACCTCATTTTGAGCCCTCAGTTTCATTAAGCCTTAAGGAATTCACATTTGGGCTAGGTTACAAAAAGGAAGTATCCTCAGATTCGGATGAATCAGCAGATGCGAAAGTGTCAACAGCTGAACGAAATTAGGATCCTCTGGTCATTGTTGAGGATGCTGATTCGTCAGATGATGAATCCGAGGATACTAACTCTGAACAGTCAGAAAGGGTAACAAAAGAGGAAAACATACCTCTCGAAAATCACATTCTTTGTGATCCACCTGCAAAACCGTTTGTGACTGCTACAGCCAAGTCTGTTGAATCCTCATCTGGAAGTTGTTAAAGCGTGAACTTGCTTTACACTTTGATTGGATCTGATAAAATATATTCAGACAAGGATTTCCCTATAAAAAATGTCAATCAATCTTTGATTGATAAAGTTTTCGAAGATTCTACCAGTAAGTTTTTGGGAAAGTCGAGCCCAAGAGTTGTAGTAACTCAGTGTGCTCCTATTCCAAAATCCGAAGTTAGAAAGAAATATGGGAATCAACAATTGCAAAAACAAAACAATCAACGAAAGCAAAATCACACTGCCCAAGGAAATGGAAAAGGCAAACAGAGCCAAAACAAGAAAAAGATTCAGAAGATAAACTTCGTGAAATCTAGAGGGACTGATAAAATTGAAACTTTCGAAAACAAATCCAACACGGATTTTGTTAAACAAAGTAAAATTTTGAAAAGAAACAGTCAAAACAATTACACACAACACAGAAACGGTTGTGATGTAGGACCAAGTACCTCAAGATCACGAAGTTCATCATCAAGTTCTTACAGTTATGATACTCCGAGGTTTGTTGAGCGGAGATCATGTTTTGAATGTGGTGAGTATGGGCACATTGTCAGAAATTGTCCATATCTCACGAAAGGAAAGGCAGAGGTTGATGCCCCCCATGGTAACAATTACCATAAAAGATCTGTTTCACCAAGACAGGACCCTCGTCTTGTTAAACAACAAGAAGTGAAACAGATAAAGAAACAACGGAAAAATGTTGAAAAGGTTTTAAAACCGGAGGTTGTCCAAACAAAATCTGTTAAGTTAGAAATTAAAAATGAAAAACAAAAACAGATTTGGTAACCAAAACTAGTAAGTGTTTCAGGGGGAGCTACATCAATTCCGAATCATCGGGAAATGGATGTTACAATTCTTGATGATGACGGACTTGGGTCCCCCTCTCCAACTAATCTCTGAGTGAGAGTGCAAGATGTTCCAGGAGGAACTATTGATAGTCTTAGGATTGTTGATAGTGGAGTGTCCATGCACATGATCGGCTACATAAGGCTCCGAAATATTGTTACATCTAGGAGAATATTGTTGTCATTGATGGAGAGGAAAAAGGAATGAAGTTGAAAAATTCGGCCAGATGAAATATGTTCCAAAGTTTGGTTGTTATGGTTTTTGATCGGGTCAACATGAAAGATTCCAATGAAAAGTACGCGCCTGTAGCATGTCTGAAACTTTTTGAAGATTCATGGATTTTTCTTCCACGAGAAGTTCAAAGTCCACAAGATGAACGTGTAGGGTACTTTTATCTACGGTGTGATTGAAGAAAATGTGTTTGTTGAACAAACCAACCGGGTGTGCGGATGCCTTGGCGTGGATTAAACAACCGCACACTACTTCTCAAAGAGAAAGATAAAGACCTTCGCTGGTACAATGTGGAAGACCAGCCGGACCCAGAGGTTTATGATCTTGTTGCTGTGAAGAGATTTCTCAGTAGCTACAAAATCGACTTTGAATCCACACATGTTGGATATCCAGTTTGGGAGAGCACTCAGCTTCCTTGCAATGCACGAAGCAGTTGCAGGATACGGTTTTGAATTTCTAATCTCTCCTATACTTGTCGATATTTAAGCTGCTTTATGAATTATTATCATCTCGTACAACACTCTTTGACCAGACACATTGAACTCGGATATCACTTCACACGTGATTGTTTCACTATGAAACTCGTCAATGTTGTCATGGTCCGCACCGATGACCGAAATGCCCAACTGATTTTTCCAAAATTCGATAAATCAATTCTGATTAAAATTAATTTTGGTAAACGACATTGAGGTAAAACATGAGTTAACCGACATCGGAAAATCGTTTTTGTAAATATCTTTGTGTTTTTAAAATTATTTTAAGTTTGTTGATTTTAGGGGGAGTAATTCCAAAATTTGAAAAATTCAAAAACATCGAAAAATTTCAAAATCTCAAAAACAATAGAAAAACAAAAATGAGTTTCCTGGCGAGTAAAAGAGAAAATGATAGTACATCAGTGGTCTGTTGAAACCTCTTTTATCTGAAATGCAAAATGAAAAATGATAAGCAGCTCTATATAAGATGTATCGGTAGGCTCATCATCTTAAAGTGTGCAGGGTGATATAAACTTAAATCGACTGAAGACCAGGTGGGAACCACTCATTGGCATATGGTCTTAGTACCGAAATTTCGTTTGAGAGATTGCCGAGGTTCTGAGATATGTGGTCTTTATGCTGTTTATCATCTGTGTATCATGGTTGTTTCTTTTACTGAAACAAAACGGAGACGAAGTTTAGATCTTCCATGATATCATACATACGTGTACATATTGCATTCGACCTCAATAAGTGATCAACAATCACATGTCCCTCAAACAAGTGATAATATATCACATTTATCCGGGAGTCAAGTTCGTCTCTCTGCTGTACGAAAGTACTGACCTGTTCACGGACTTGCTCTTGTGCCCTCATGCATCTGAAAATCAAGTTCCTCATCAACAAGTGATTCTATCACATAGGGCTTGTTTTCACTCAAAATAAGTGAGTTTCTCACATCTTTTTATACGTCAAAACAGATGATAAATGGTATACTCACCAGTAAGATGAATCCTCGTTCATACCTTGATACGGGAATGTGTCGTGATGTGGATGAACACCGGTCGGTAAGTATAAATCATACCTTAACGTATCCCCTCACCATGATTACATATGATAAGTTGAGCTTATGTGGATAACAATACCGATAATCGTTATAGGATGTTTATCTAATTGTTAACAATAACAACAAGAGCGTTTTGGCATGACCGTACACTGATATGATTCTCTTACCCTCGAAACTCGCAAAAAGAATGTTTGTATATATTTACTTTTCTTAGTTTCTGCAACTCTGTATATATTTATTTACTGCTTTCAGTCTTTAAGTTTGAAATATTCAAAATGCCAAAAAGATTTTAGGTGTGTTTTAATATAAACTTTATAAAAGTCAAAAAGATTTTATTTCTGCTTTAGTTTTGATTAACCGATGTTGGAACTCAAGTCTTCGTTACCTGTTACCTGAAATCTGATTGAAAACCAAAACGACTGAATCTTCATAAACGGTCAGAGTTTGCAAGTTTTGAAAGTTAATAATCTAAATTGAAAAATCTGTTAACTTTTCAAACTAACTGACGGACGGTAGTTGAAAACATGGTCACATGTGTGTCGTTTGTTTATGTTAACTATATTCCAAGCGTTTGTTCTCATTACGCGTTTAGATTTCTTGCATGTACAGATGCTAAAGGCGAAGAGAACATGTTCGATGAAAAGCTTCGGAATGAAGACACGACATGGAGGCACTCAAATGATAAAGATGATCGAGTTGCCGCTGATCAATCACCAACACCACAAGGATCTCAAGCATTGAAGTCAAAAGATTCCCAAGCATAATCAAAGGGGGAGTTTGTTAACACACTACCTAAATGAAAAGGGAGTTTATTGATACACTTTCTACTTACGACGCGTGAAGACTTTGAAGATCCTTTCCGAGAATGAATGAACCATCAAGAGATGGAGAACGAGATTACGAACCTCGCAAGCAGCATCCAAGGGAGAGTTTGTTGATACATATTATGTGGATACGGCTTGGCTCGGTTTGACTCGGTTATGAAGTGAAGGCCGTAGTTAAGACAACCTCCTGTCTTGACTCGGTATGCGTTTTACTTTGTAATGTTTGATGTAAATGCTACTGCGTGTGTGCGGTATGCATATTGTTAAGTCTAGTATTGTCTAGATTATAGTTTGTTTGTTGTTTGTTTGTTTGTTCTAAGCCCAAGCCAAGGCCCAACATGAAGACCCAAGCCCATATGCATTGGACGAAAACACTTTACTGGGCAAAATCTAAGTTTGGTGAAAACACTTTTAGATGAAAACCAAATAGGACGAAATCACCTGATTTCGTCCATATCTTGGATTTCGTCCTTGTGATTTTGTGGGCCTCTGATTTCGTCTGTCTTATACTATATAAACACAGACAATAGACATAACACAAAAAAACGAAGTCTGAATAGATTTCTTTGAGCGAACACACTGTAAACACACACACACTGAGAGTTTATGAGAGCATCTTGTAAACATTGTATTGTAACCGTTTTCTAGATTAATACAATGGAGTGTTAATCATGAATCTTGTGTTTTACGTGTTCGTCACTTGGTTTAACTTACCCGTTTGGATTCCGCACTTTCGGGTTTGTCGGAAAACAGGGAATAGAGGTTACTCGATCCTCCGGGTGGACCTACAATTAGAGATAAAACATAACCAGATCGACCTGTTTATTACTAAACCCGTTTAAAATGCAACTTTTAATTTATTTAGATTTTGACCTTAAATTTGACAACAAAACAAAAATTTTAGTTGACAGCTCGAAGCAAATGCTTGGAACTTTTAGTCCTCAAGCTGAGCCTTACATACATGTTATGACCGAAGAAACCACTCCTTCGGGGATATTTGCAAGAGGATCATATTCCGCAAAAACTAAGGTATTAATGTTCAAAAGCATCAAGACTTTGTGTTTTTTTTTTATGTTTAATAGGCGGGTTGAGTAACTCACCAAAACATAAATTTATTTATTTGGTTACATTGGGGCAGGTTTAACGCGCTAACACATTTTAGTCTATTTTTCAAATTTTGTATTAGATTTATTTTTAAAAGCTATATAATTAAAGTAAGAATCTATTTTTAGCAATGTGATATCAATACAATTAAGACGGCTTTCATGATGTTTGACCCGCTTCATTTTTCTTTAGAATCATCAAGATTTATACTTTGTTTTCACCCATGCTTCGACAAAGATCAAGATATGTATGTACTTTCTCATGCCTACTAAAAGAATTTTTTTAATCATAGTCGACCTATATTTAGAATAGATGGCAAAACTGATGGGTCGTGTGGCTTGGGTAATGAGTCAAATCGGGATGGGTTGAAACGAATCACTAATTTGTACAAGTTAAAACAGGTTGGAATGACCCACAAACACCTTCTTTTCCTTTTTAAAAATTTCTACATAATTTATCTGTTGTATACATGATTTTCAACTTGTTTAACATGTCAAAATTGCCACATGAGTTCATTTATTCATCTTTGTTAACTTCATTCCATTTGGATTCAATCCAGTTTCTTGATGATGACAACAAGTGCTACTTGGAGCTGACCTACACATTCGACATCCAAAAAGAATGGGCCACCTAGACCGGTTTTCAAGAATTATTGCTGTTTTTTTCTCGACTCACTTTCACTTAGAAAGTTTAAGGGTTTTGGGTACTACACGTTCGGCATCCAGAAATAATTTTTTTTTATAATCTCGTGGCAATATTCTATACGCAGTCGAGTGGCAGTGGCAAGAAGCCTGTTACTTGTTGGTATATCATAACAATACATACATGAGGTGCAATGTGCAAACCTTCTTTTCTTGATTTTGCTAGCCATGTGGCCTTTCTTTAATCTGGTTTGTGAGGGAACTTGTTTCTCAGTTTGAATGATCATTTGATTTGTCACCTAATGTTGTTTTAATTGGAAATATTCAGTGACATGGAAGCTCTTGCTTAAGGGTGATCAATGATATTTTAATACTAAGTAGTGGAAACTCCCTCGCGCGATGTAGCGGGAAACATGTATGTATTACGTGTTGGGACTAATCTTGTCATAACTCAAAAGTTGGAGGGTGCTAAGTGGTTTAGTTTATTTTTGGTGGAAGATTAATTATTTTGTTGGAAATCTAGAACAGAATTCGAAGAACATTACAGTTATATGATATGCAGAGATCGAAGGAAGGAACCGTTTATTGAATAAAGAAATAATATACAACCAAAAGTATATAATCTGATTACATATATGTGTATATATAGTCTTAAACTTAACCGCCGGGACTACCGTTTGTCATGGCAGTTATACCATTCGGTTGACCCATAATTCGACCCATAATAATTACTTAATACATAATACATAATAGAATTATAAAAGTATAGTTTATAATTCCAACACCCTCCCTTAAACTAGACTTTTATGTAACTAGTTTAGGATTCAGTTGAAGCCTTCATTCTTTTGTTTCTTCCCGATCCATAGGTGGAGATTGTTGTAAACTAGTGCCGAAACCGGTCCCGATAACGTTGCTTGTGGCAAATTACATTGTGGCCGAATTATATTATCATTTGTAACTGGATTTCTGAACGTAAACCCCTTCACACCATGCAGATTTTCACTCCTCTTCATCTTGTTTGCTGCAGCCGAACATTCAGCCTCATCGATCATCTTGTTCTTATTATTCCTTGGCGCCATTGTTCTGTTCTTATTACGATATCGGCTTCCGCCAACATTCCGGGTGTCTCTTCTTCTCCTATTGTTACCATCTTCATCGTCACTTCTGTTCCTGCTTTTATCTCTTCTATCAGAGACCTCTTCGGTATCAGATATGTCCTTCTTCATCATCCGCACGTGTTGCGAATTTCATACTTGGTATTTCATCTTTTCCCCGTATGGTACTCTTGAATGATACCCCGTCTGCGTGAATACTACGGCCCATACCATAGCCGTCTTCAACTCTTTCCCTTTCCGATCTTCGTCTTTCATTTACTTCATCGGAACAACGTTTGCATGACATCGTTTCCCGCTTCATTCTTGCAAACATTCGTGATCGCGGAGTCGTTCGATCGAGATTGGATTCTTGTCCGTCTTCATATCCCCTGTTTTTCTTCTTCATCCAGATGTGCCCGGAATCTCATAATATCGATCGATCTTTATCGATTTCCCATCATCGCTCCTGTCTCTTTGTTGTTTTGTTCGTATTATCTCCATTCATATATGAGAGTATAAACTTGGTGTCATATATGAATCCGATTAATTCCTTTTTCCATATATGAGAGTATGAACTCGGTGTCATATATGAATCAAATTAATCCCGTTTCGTAATTCTGCGATGATTTCCTCTGTTTCATTCTTAGTTTTTTCGACACTAATTCTGGTCCGCTTTCATAAATTCTTAATTCTTTTCTGATAGATTGACTTTTGGTTGATCGTTTGATCTAAATTCCCTGCATATCTGATTTCTTTACCATACGAGTGATCAATAAAAAATGATTTTATTACCGTGTTTTCTTATCTCTTCCTTCGATCTCTTTGAATCTGATTCGTCCCCTGTTTTTGAACATGTATCTTCTCTTCTTCTTCTTCTTAAGAAAGAGATCTTTTATGTTAATCGACTTCCTGCATATGTCGCTCTTCTTTAAATCTGAATCGTCCCGTGTAACAGACAAACCACAACCGTATCCTTGACTGTTCTTGATATTCCGGTTTGCGCAGCGTTTCGAAATCCCTAGGATCGTTTCCTGATGCTCTGATACCACTATGTTGGAAATCTAGAACAGAATTCGAAGAACATTACAGTTATATGATATGCAGAGATCGAAGGAAGGAACTGTTTATTGAATAAAGAAATAATATACAACCAAAAGTATATAATCTGATTACATATATGTGTATATATAGTCTTAAACTTAACCGCTTGGACTACCGTTTGTCATGGCAGTTATACCATTCGGTTGACCCATAATTCGACACATAATAATTACTTAATACATAATACATAATAGAATTATAAAAGTATAGTTTATAATTCCAACATATTTATGGTAGTTTTATTTTATTATTATTTAGATTTCCTAATTCTAATCTAGGTAGGTTTCTTGGGCATCAAGGTTGTTTAGTATAAATAGGGGTTATATGTTTAGGATTTATGAACCTTCAATTTTAATCAAAGTGTTCTTTCTTGTTAAATCTTTTGTTGATTATATTGAAGAAGGCCTGATTACCAACAATTGGTATCAGAGCGGTTCGTCTTTTCATCATCGATTAGGAGGCCTGTAATCATCAGATTGTCAAGGATTCGGGTTGAAAGCTTGACGGTATCCGTAGTTGATTGCAACGGTGGCAGCAAAACCGTATTGTTTTGACAAAATTAATTCCAAAGGGACAATCAAATTGGGTGAAAAATCAAACGGCGACTTCGGGATTGTCAAATTCAAAAGTTTGTGTTTTAACTTTGTCTGATCAATTATTAAAAAGATTTCTTTTGTTAGTTCTGTTTCTTGTGTTCGAACAAAAGGAAAAAGAAAGAAGGTCAAGAGATTTTTTTATTGGGATTTTAAAAGTGAAAGTCATTAAAAGTGTTGGTACACTTTATGTGGACGCGACTCGACTCGGTTTGATTCGGTTCTGGTCGACTCGGTTAGGTCCGGCTCAAGCCCGACGTCACGACATTCCTCCGTCGTGCGCCCCAGAGTTCGACACGCGAAGCACGGAGCGCCGCAAGCCCATTCCCGTTTACACATCATCATGTGATGTCATGATGATGTCACAAGTCTTGTCCTTTGTTGAATATTGGTGAAAGATTATAACTGAAACAAAGTCTGGGCCGTAACATCAACATATGGGCCGAAGACTTTAGAGTGGGCTTTTGACCTTTCAACTTGGGCCATTGGTTTGGGCTTTGCATATTTGAAGAAGATATTATTTGACGAAATCAAGTGATTTCGGAGAAGACATTGGGATTTCGTCGATCCTATGGGATTTCGTCCAGTTCCTGATTTCGTCGAAGTGTTTCAATATATATAGCACAGACATCAGACAGAACATGAGAGAAGTCTGAATAGATTTCACTGAGCGAACACATTGTAACACATACACTGAGAGTTTACAGAGACCATTTGTAAACACCGCATTGTAACCGTTTTCTAGCATTAATACATTGAGTGTTAATCGTTGAATATTGTGTCTTACGTGTTCGTAACTTGGTTTAACTTACCCGTTTGGATTCCGCACTTTCGGGTTTGTCGAAAAACAGGGAATAGAGGTTACTCGATCCTCCGGGTGGACCTACAATTGGTATCAGAGCATTGGCTCGATTCCTTGTTAAAACCAAGTTGATTTTCTTGTGTTTTGATAGTTTTTAAAAGTGTTTTTCAGTTTGCATTCTTGTTTGAAAATCATATTTCTGGAAAAACTTTCCACAAAACCTCGAAAATCTTGTGTTTTTGCTATTTGTTTTATTAAAAACCTTGTTAAATCGTTGTTATACATGTTAGGATAAGGTTATTTTTAAAACATTATTGCAAAATTTGTGTTCGGAAATTTTTCGGTTCACCGGAAAGTTCATAAGTTCACCGGAATATTCAAAGTGTTCATCAGGATCTTCATATTGTTCATGCGTGTTCTTCATATATTATTGAATAAAAATCTCCTGTTAAAAAAAATTCCAAGTATGAAGGACGAAATCAGTGATTTCGGTGACAAGTAAGTTCAGTTCAGAACTGATTTCGGCAAGGAGCTGAATTCGGTTTAGGTGTGATTTCGGCCAGGGGTTTTTGGTGATAAGCTGATTTCAGCAAAGTGTTTTCGGCCCAAACAGAATGAAAAGCCCAGAAGTTGATTTCGTTGATCGAGATGTGACAAAAACAATGGGTTTTTGTTGACTGAAATGTGAGATGAAATCGGATTTAATGAAATCAGATTCTATTTCTATTTCTGACGAAAACAGGTGATATTGTTCAAAGTGTTTTCATCGGGTTAAGAGATTTCAACCACATGTGAGTGCGTTGGAAATGGTTAACACTGTTAGATATTTCAAGATAAAGTAGATCAAATATTAATTTTCTGACATAAAGTTGGTGACCCTACAGAGCATTCAAAATCTTTTGGTAGCGAGAGGAGAAGAATATGCAGCTACTAGAAAGACACGTCATGATCTGTTGAAGAAGAAATTCGAATCATTTCATTTCTTAGAGAATGAAACCCTAAATGATATAATTACTCGTTATTATCATTTGATGAGTGAAATGTATTATGTTGGTGTTCTTGCATCTCAACAGGAAATTGTAGCATGGTTTGCTGATGCTCTACCTCCAAAGTGGAGCCCATTCATTGAGCTTTTAAAGCATACGGGCGTTCTAGATGCTGTCAATGTTAATATCTATGAATTCATTCAGAAGTTGGAGCACAAGAACGAAGAGGAAATTCGGAAAGCTAAACGAATTCCTGCTCCTCAAAATACCGAAATGTATCTTGGAGGAGGTTTTAACCCGTTAGTTAGTTCCAGTTCAGCTCAGCAACCAAAGTTACAAACGGCGTTTGTATCAAATACAAACTCATCTCCGTTTCCACAGTTCAATCAAAATGCTTATCTTTCACAATCTAAACCCCAACCTCAACCTCAAGTTTCCACAACACAACCTCAATTCGATCCAAGTGTCGATTGTGGTGAATCTTCAGGAAAAGATGATAGTTCGGGATACAGTGGCAGTTCGGATGAAGAATCGAATTTGAATGAAAGAACTGATTCTGAAGATGATAGTTTGTCGAATGGTGCCAAGGAGATGAAATGTCAAAATTCTGACTTGATCAAGAAAGCTGATGCTACATCAGAAGAAATGGAGAAGATTCTCACTGAAGATGGATCTTTCTCTTCTCAGACTGCCTTTATGGCTAATGTCACAGCTTCTACAAGTCAGGTAAAATCTGAAACTCCTAACATATGTAGTGATTGTGCTGATATGAAACATGAATGTGATAGAGTGAAACTTGAATGTGATACGATTCATAGTCACAATCAGAGTTTGGTTATTGAACTGTCTAAATGCAAAGAGGCAAACATGGCCTTAGCTCGCAATGAAAAGGAGTTTAAAACAGTTATTGAAACCCAAAAGAAAAGTGTTTCCGAATTAACAAAAATTGTTTTCAACAAACAAATTGGTATTAATAACTACATTAATATCATTGAGGAAACCAAGAAAGAGCTAGCCGTGGACAATTGTGAATATGAAGCGATCAAGCTCAAATTGGAGAGTTATTCTAACTCCCGATATGTGCTTGATCACATCATTGACGTTCAACAACTGAAAGGGAACGTAAAAGGCGTTGGGTATAAGTCGTGTCCGCCCCCTTTGAGACACGACTATACCAAGTCGTCCGATGAAGAGGATATGCCTCGGTATGAACCCAGTGTGCCTCTTGATTATGAGGAAGTTACTACTGGCCTAGGGTTCAAACCGAACAATTCATCGGAGGGCTCATCTGATCGGAAAGAAAAGTCATCATGTGCTTCAAATCAAAGTCCTCCAACCGTTGAGGACTATGATTCTTCAGATGTGAATGACCAGGATGAATCACTTGATGAGACGAAAGGAGTAGAAATTCCAATTGAGAATCATATTCTTTGTGATCCTCCTACTCTTGTCGTGCAACCTGTTGCCAAGCAAGTGATAGATCCTGTCAAGAACGACAAGAAATTTGTGTCTACCGTTAAAAGTAATAACGTGTTGTACACTTTGGTTGGTGATTCTAAAATCTATTCAGATCACGATTTTCAAATTAAAAATGTCAATCCATCTTCGATTGATAAAGTTTTTGAAGATAATACAAACAAGTTTTTGGGAAAGACAATTCCAGGAGTCACTGTAACTCAATGTGACCCAATTCCAAAAGCTAAAATCAGGAAACAATTTGGAAATCAAAAATCACCAACAAAGCAACAACCTATTGCTTCTAAGGGCAAACAACCAGTTCAACGAGCTCAAAGGCCTAACGTTTCTAAATCAAAATATGAAACAAAAAGAGCTCATTATCAGAAGAAAAGCAATGATGTTAAATTTATAGCATCAAAAGGTACTGATAAAATTGAGACTTTTGAAAACAAATCCAACACCGATTTTATCCAACAAGTCAAGATTTTAAAACGTAACAGTCAAAACAATTACACTCAACATACAAACGGGTGTGATGAAAAAGCAAGTACCTCAGGTTCTACTGGTTCGACATCTGTTAGTCGAACAGGTTCTCCTAAGTTTGTTGAAAGGAGAACTTGTTTCAAATGTGGGAAGGTTGGGCACATCATTAAAGACGGCAAAAACTCGCCCAAACCAAATTTTGTTGAAAGAGCCCCCTCTGAACAAGGTCACTCACAACGTCGTCCTGTTTCTCCAAAACATGATAAAAGAACTGTTAAAGAACAAGAAACAAAACAACGACGTCAAAACGTCAAAGAAGTTGAAAAGGCGTTAAAACCGGAGGTTGTCCAAACAAAGTCTGTTAAGTTAGAAATTAAAAATGAAAAACAAAAACAGATTTGGAAACCAAAATCGGTAACTGGTTCAGGGGAAGCTCAATCCATTCCGAATCATCAGGAAATCAAAGTCACAATCCTCGATGATGAAGGACGACCCAAGTCTGTTAAGGCTTGGGTCCCCCTCTCCAACTAATCTCTGAGTGAGTGTGCAGGATGTTCCAGGAGTAACTATCGATAGTCATTGGATTGTTGATAGTGGAGTGTCCATGCACAAGATTGGCGACAAAGAAGTTGTTGCCTTTGATGGAGAGAAAAACAATAGAAGACAGAATTGTCTGTCCAAAGAGATTGAAAGCTTCGACAAAATGAAAATCATTCCAAAAGTGTGATTGTTCAAGGCTTTGATCGGGTCCCCAGGATAGACTCAATCAAAATGTACGCACCTGCAGCACGTTTGAAGTTCAAAATCAACAAGATGAACGTGCAGTGTACATTTCTTCGCGGTGTAAATTGAAGAAAATGTGTTTGTTGAACAAACCAACCGGGTGTGCGGATGCCTTGGCATGGATTGAACAACCGCACACTACTTCTCAAAGAGAAAGTCAAAGACCTTCGCTGGTGCAATGTGGAAGACCAGCCGGACCCAAAGGTTTCTGATCTTGTTGCTGTGAAGAGTTTTCTCAGTAGCTACAAAATCGACTTTGAAATCCACACCGAGTGGATATACAGTTCGGGAGAGCACTCAGATTCATTGCAATGCACGAAGCAATTGCAGGATACGGTTTTAAATTTCTAATCCCTCCTATACTTGTCGATACTTAAGCTGCTTTATAAATTGTTATCCTCTAGTACAGCACTCTTTGACCAGACACGTTGATCTCGAATATCACCTCACACGTGATTGTTTCAATATGAAACTCGTCAATGTTGTCATGGTCCGCACCGCTTACCGACGTGCCAACTGATTTTTCCAAAATTCGTTAAATCATTTCTGATTAAAATTATTTTGGTAAACGGCATTGAGGTAAAACATGAGTTAACCGACATCGGGAAATTGTTTTTGTAAATACCTTTGTGTCTTTTAAATTTATCTTAGTTTGTTGATTTTAGGGGGAGTAAATCCAAAATTTGAAAATTAAAAAACAGTGAAAAATTTCAAAACGCAAAAACAATAGAAAACAAAAATGAGTTTCCTGGCGAGAAAAAGAGAAAATGATAGTAAATCAGTGGTCTGTCGAAACCTCTTCGAACTGAAATGCAAAATGAAATATGTTAAGCAACTCTATATAAGATGTATCGGTAGGCTCACAATCATTTTAAAGTGTGCAGGGTGATATAAACCTTAATCGACTGAAGACCAGGTGGGAACCGCACATTGGCATATGGTCTTAGTACCGAAATTTCGTTTGAGAGATTGCCGAGGTTCTGAAATATTCGGTCTTTATGCTGTCTTATCATCTGGGTATCATGGTTGTTTCTTTTACCGAAACAAACGGAGACGAAGTCTAGATCTTCCATGATACTATACATACGTGTACATATTGCATTCGACCTCAATAAGTGATCAACAATCACATGTCCACTCAAATAAGTGATAATATATCACATTTATCCGGGTGTCAAGTTCGTCTCTCTGCTGTACGAAAGTACTGACCTGTTCACGGTCTTGCTCCTGTGCCCTTCATGCATCTGAAAATCAAGTTCCTCATCAATAAGTGATTTTATCACATAGGGCTTGTTTTCAATCAAAATAAGTGAGTTTCTCACATCTTTTATACGGTCAAACGGATGATAAGCGGTATACTCACCGGTAAGATGAACTCTCGCGCATGCCTTGATACGGGAATGTGTCGTGATGTGGATGAACACCGGTCGGTAAGTATAAATCATACCTTAACGTATCCCCTCGCCATGATTACATTTGATAAGTTGAGCTTATGTGGACAACAATACCGATAATTGTTAGAGGATGCTTATCTAAATGTTAACTAATTGAACAAAAAGAGCGTTTTGGCGTGACCGTACACTGATATGATTCTCTTACCCTCGAAACTCGCAAAAAGAATGTCTGTAAATATTTATTTACTATATTTCGTTTCTGCATCTTTGTATATATTTATTTATTGCTTTCTGTCCTTACATTTGAAAAATGAAAAATTCCAAAAAGATTTTAGGTGTGTTTTAATCTAAACTTTATAAAAGTCAAAAAGATTTTGCTTCTAGTTTATTTTTGATTGACTGATGTTGAAACTCGAGTCTATCCTACCCAAAATCCTGATTGTAAGCCGGAAAACAATTGCATCTTCATAAACAGTCGAAGTTAACAAGTTTTGAAAGTTAAAGGATTAAAATTGATCATTTTCTAAACTTTCAAACTGTTGTCGGTCGATGTTTGATTGAGATTTGATCTCATATGTGTCGTTTGTTTAATTTGTCTATATTCCAAGCGGTTGTTCTCATTACGTGTTTAGCTTTCTTGTATGTGCAGATGTGACATCAGAATCAGCTAAAGGCGAAGAGAACGTATCAGATGACAAGCCGTAAAGTGAAGACACGACGTTGATGCAATCAGAAGATCAAGATGATCGGGTTGTAGTTGATCACTCATCAACACCACAAGGATCTGAAGTATTGAAGTTCAAAAGATTCACGAGCATCATTCAAGGGGGAGTTTGTTGATACACTCCCTGATTATGTCACGTGAAGACTTTGAAGATCCTCCGACACAAAAGACATGGAAGACGAACCATCACGAGTAGCGTCCAAGGGGGAGTTTGTTGGTACACTTTATGTGGACGCGACTCGACTCGGTTCGATTCGGTTCTGGTCGACTCGGTTAGGTCCGGCTCAAGCCCGACGTCACGACATTCCTCCGTCGTGCGCCCCAGAGTTCGACACGCGAAGCACGGAGGGCCGCAAGCCCATTCCCGTTTACACATCATCATGACATCATCAATGTGATGTCATGATGATGTCACAAGTCTTGTCCTTTGTTGAATATTGGTGAAAGATTATAACTGAAACAAAGTCTGGGCCGTAACATCAACATATGGGCCGAAGACTTTAGAGTGGGCTTTTGACCTTTCAACTTGGGCCATTGGTTTGGGCTTTGCATATTTGAAGAAGATATTATTTGACGAAATCAAGTGATTTCGGAGAAGACATTGGGATTTCGTCGATCCTATGGGATTTCGTCCAGTTCCTGATTTCGTCGAAGTGTTTCAATATATATAGCACAGACATCAGACAGAACATGAGAGAAGTCTGAATAGATTTCACTGAGCGAACACATTGTAACACACACACTGAGAGTTTACAGAGACCATTTGTAAACACCGCATTGTAACCGTTTTCTAGCATTAATACATTGAGTGTTAATCGTTGAATATTGTGTCTTACGTGTTCGTAACTTGGTTTAACTTACCCGTTTGGATTCCGCACTTTCGGGTTTGTCGGAAAACAGGGAATAGAGGTTACTCGATCCTCCGGGTGGACCTACAAAAAGAAAGTATTTTATTGTTTCTGTTGTTTTTTCGAACAAAGAAAAAAACGAAAGTCAAGTTTACTCTTTTGATTTTTATTTTTAACAACAACAATGGTTTGGTTTAAGCGAGTATGGATCAATCGAGTAATCAGGCATTGGTTACCGTTAAAGATAACAACACTATGTCTCTTCAATGTCCGGTGTTATCTTCAACAAATTATACGGTGTGGGCTATGAGGATGAGGGTTATTTTCAATGTTCACGGGGTGTGGGAACAAATCGAACCGGGTACGGGTGTGGATGCCAAGAAGAATAATATTGCAATCGCTCTCATGTTTCAAGCTATACCGGAAGAGCAGATATTGCAAGTTGGAAATCTCAAAACAGCAAAGGAGATGTGGGATGTTCTAAAGACCCGCCATTTGGGTGCAGATCGGATCAGAGAGGCAAGATTGCAGACTTTAATGGCGGAGTTTGAAAATCTAAAGATGAAGGATCAAAGTGCCATAGACGAGTTTGCTAATAAGTTGTCAGGGTATGCCTCTAGAGCCGCCTCACTTGGCTCGGTTATAGAAGAAACCAAGTTAGTCAAGAAGTTTCTCAACGGATTGCCGAAGCGGTTCATTCATATGGTGGCTTCAATAGAACAGGTGGTGGATTTGAAGACCATCGGCTTTGATGATATCGTGGGTCGGCTTAAAGCTTATGAAGAAAGGATCAAGGATGAGGAGGAGACTCAATCTGGTAATCTAAACCAACTTTTGTTTACAAAATCGGATGAAAAAGCAAAGGAAATGGAGCACAGATGTGAGCATTGCGGTTGTGGGAACTCGAATCGAGAAGATCTTGGACGAGGCCGAGGTAGAGGTCGGGGGTCCGGTAGAGATCGAGGAGATGGTCGAGTACAACGGGACAAGAGCCACGTCAGATGTTACAAATGCAATGAGTTCGGGCATTACATATCGGAGTGTCCAAGGTGGGAGAAAAAGGAAGAGGTGAACTTGACCCAATATGAGGATGATGGACCGACTCTAATGTGAAGAAAGTTATTGACAAGATTAGGGGGGTGATTGTTGGGACTAATCTTGTCATAACTCAAAAGTTGGAGGGTGCTTAGTGGTTTAGTTTATTTTTGGTGGAAGATTAATTATTTATGGTAGTTTTATTTTATTATTATTTAGATTTCCTAATTCTAATCTAGGTAGGTTTCTTGGGCATCAATGTTGTTTAGTATAAATAGGGGTTATAAGTTTAGGATTTATGAACCTTCAATTTTAATCAAAGTGTTCTTTCTTGTTAAATCTTTTGTTGATTATATTGAAGAAGGCCTGATTACCAACATTACGAAATAATACCACTTATCTACAATGGTATTAGGTGTAACTAAACAAAAGTTGCCTCATGATATTTAGTAAACACCAACGCAAAATACCAAAAAAAAAATTATATATAGTCTTCATCATCGTCAGGTAGTTAAAGTGCGTAAAATACAAAAAAAAAAAGTTAATATCAAGTCTTTATTGCCGTCGGGTAGTAGAAGTGCTTACTTGTATTCCGCAGAAGTTACTTTATTAATTATTTCCATGTTTTAAAATTGTTTGAAACTTTTGTATCTTGTTTAGTTTATTTAAACTTCTTATTAATAAAATTTCACAATATAAAATGCAAAATTTTATTTCAATAAAACTGTCTGAGTTGGTTGTGGTTGGCGCCAAATCTATTCAAAATGTTTACGGCATTCGGCCATTTGTTGATGTATTTTGGTAAACATGTTTGAAAAAATGTCATGGGTTTATATATTCAAATTTGTTGTGGATTAGAAATCTTGTGTTTCATGGAGAACCTAAGTACGAGTTTACCCTAAAGTGGAGAGTACTCATACTCTAAATCTTTGTCTTTGATTAGACTCCCTCCGTAGTATAGCTAAATGCATGTAGCAGTCAAGCAACCACTATTAGACAAAATGTAATAGTATATTAATACAGGGTTAGCAGTGTAACATTGTGGTCTATATAAACCACATCTAATGTAACCCTAATCACAACTTCTAATGCAACACAATTCTCTAATTTAACTTGGTATCATAGCTTTGGAGTACAACCACAGGAGGGGCGGCCACCGCTACCCTACCACCACCACAAAACCTACGCACGGTCTTCCTCTTCTACCCTCATGTTGCCCTTAACCACCACAAAACCAACATCACCGCAATTAACGATAAAGCCCCTCGCTTATGTGGCGCATACATAGCGCTGACATGGTGTTTATCCCACACCACCTAGCCTAAGGGTTTTCTTCTTAATGGGTGTGCATAAACATGGAGGTAAAGTAAAATACACTAAAACCTCTATAAATTAATAATGTTGGGAGTAAAACCTCTATAAATTAGTAATATTGGGACTGAGATATTTTATTAATTTAGCGAGATATTATTATATCGATAAATTAATAAATTATTAATTTAAAGATTTGACTTATATTCGTGAGCAACTCTCAAATTAATGCATCGACCTTCAAAATTCGTTCGGCTAATCCAACCGGATCAAATGATTTAAACGATGTAAATTCTGGAAAAGACATTCATGGGCTTGAGAGCTTGATTACGGGAATGCATTATCGGCACAAAATGGATGTGAATGAGTTGTTGGATTATCTAGGTGAAAATAATGAATGTTACGAGGTTCAAAGCATTGAAGAAATTATGGCGGATACCGTTCAAAATCCGATTGATGATGAAGTTGATGATGATTCAGTACCTTTGGAACCAGTCACTCAGAAAGAAGCATTGCAAGTGGCAACAACTTTTCACAACTTTTTGTTGCAATACGAGAATACAGTGCCTCAACTCCTAAGTGCATTGGGGAGATTTAAATATAAACTCAACATAGATTTGAAGTTAAAAAAAACAAGGGACTATAGATTCATTTTTTACTATACAATCCTAAAATTTGAAATATTTTAGTAATTATTAATTTATAGTTTCGCTGAGACCAATATATTTACATTGGGATTTCAAAAAATATTATCATATTATTTTATCGATTGGGGTCCAATTTTTTATTGGTCCCAAGTTGGGAGTGGACAAATTATTAATTTTATCAAGGTTATTAATTTATCGAGTATTAAATTATAGAGGTTTTATTGTATGCTTGTTAAATGACACTGCAAAACAAAAGATCATGTTGTTAATCAAGCCAATGCCTGAAGTCAAGATGTTTATGTTGTCTACTTTAATGAGTCAAATACAACTTTCGGAAAATTCATGTTTCATGACCATGATTTCCTAAAACTTAAACCAGTAACCAGTGGAGCTATTGGCTCAATACATTGACAACAAAAGAAGAGGTTATAATCTAGCCTCTTGATACCATCATGATAATTTCCTTAACGATTTCATCCACGTTCAACGAAGACGAACCGTAGGGACCTGCGGCAACACGCGCCTTTTCCTTCCACTCTACAGCCTTGTTCCTTATTCCGCGACCTCCTTCTCCCATCAACTCTTGTACATGCCTTGTAACTTCATCGCGTCTCACTTTACTCCCTTGCATCTCAACCCCAACCCGCCATTCCTCGCATATATACTGACAGTTGGTCACCTGGTCCAACCGATGCGGCCAACATATCATCGGCACCCCAGCGGACAAGCTCTCGATAGTGGACCCCCACCCACAATGACTCAAAAACCCTCCAACCGACGGATGGTTCAGAACCTTTTCCTGCGAACACCAGCTCGCGATAAAGCCTCTCTTTTTTATATGCTCCTCAAATTCAGGACCCAAAACCGCGGTTTCCTCAATCACTAAACCGGATCGGATTATCCAAACAAAATAGTGGTTGCTGTTAGCAAGTCCCCAACCAAATTCTTGCAGGTCTTTTAAAGACATGACCGTTGCACTCCCGAAATTTACATAAATAACAGAATTTGGCTCTTTAGACTCGAGCCATTCGAAACACTCAGGTTCTTCTTTTAGTAAACTGTATCCAGGGAAACTGTAGCTTCCAGTTTCGGGTTTCTGATCAAGAAGTAGTTGCAATGGGCCGATGGTGTACACGTGATCATACATCGATGATAAAGCTTTGATAACGCTACCCTCTAACGCGTCGAACGTATGGAAAATATGATGTGAAACTCTGTGAGACCTTTGGTTAAGTTGTGTACAGAACTTCAGAACTTCGTCCATGGGGTCTGTGGTCCAAGCTATCGGGAAATCCTTAAGACGAATGCCTTCCATTCCCGGAACCCAATCGATGACAGTATCTAAATACCCGTTTGTCAAGTAACTTTCGTCTGCGCAAAATGTAGAGAACTCGGTTAAAACCCTTTACTATGTCCAAAAACCGTTGAAACTGATCGAACCGTGCTCTTTAAGTTTTTATTTTTTATTTTTTTACATTTCTTCGTAAACGCTTTAATATTTAAAAGGTAAAATGTTCGGTCTCTTTTTCTAAGCATACCATTTTACTGGACCTATGAAGATCCAGCTATACAATTTCGTGTTAAAAAAGAAAAAAACCGGCCCAAACAGACCAAATTCAAACTGTTTTGGCTGGTCTAGCCGATCTGGCCGTTTGGTTTACATTCTCCAAAAACTGTAGTTACCACTTCGGCCCAAATATCATGTCAAAACCGGCCGAATGGGAAAGTGTGAAATGTTTAACAATTTTATTATCATCAATATATATTAGTAAACTTGAACTTCTAAGTGTGACAAAACTTTATTAGATGAGATTAAAAGCAAACCTTTAAGTGGTGCAAGTCCTTTTTCGATGAGATATTGAGTTTGGTAAAATCCCATAAAGCTACATGCAGCAACTGTCCAGTACAACATGACTGGGACTCCAACCTTTTGCGCAGCATCGATAGTGAAAACCGACATTAACCCATCAGAGATAATACAAGTAGGAGGATGCAGAAGTTTGGTCAGAAGGTCAACGAAAGGAGCCAGGAAGTTGGTTTCAACAGATTGAATGAGTTCATCTCCACTGGTGGCGATGGGAATGGTCTCAAAACAGAAACCAGGAGAGCCGTCTAGGCAATGTGGGCCCACTGATTCAAGAAAACGCTTGTGGACAAACTCTGTGATCACGAAGGTTACCTGCAGTCCCTTGTGGTGGAGAAGCTCTGCTAGTTTGAGCATGGCTTTTATGTGGCTTTGGTCTGGATACGGTATAAAGATGGCGTGTGGTTTCTTCGCGGCTGTAGTCATTGCATCCATGACTCTTTAGTGTATTCTGAATATATAACCTGCTATAGAAGTTACCTACAATGTCAAAAAAAAAATGTGAAAGTAAGTTACATTTTAGTGTAATTTAAGATAAAGAATTATATGATCATTGATACAAGATTGGGAAAGTTCTATTATGAAACTATAACACTATAAAACTTAAATTATAAACTGCTTGTTACACAACTTTTTTTTTAATCATGAGAACCCATTTACAGAATACTCACGGACCCACCAATACCCTGCTAACCAACGGAATCAGGTAAGTCGCAGCTTGCGCTGGACAGCTGGCGTTCAAGAGGTTATTGTAGTAATTGTTACACAAATGTTGTATGTCAAAATCAAACTAAAATCCAACCTCTACATTGGATCAATGTCATCATGATTATCTTGATATGATACTCTCTACAAATTCAAAACTAAGAAGCCTCTCAACATACTTCCCCATGTATCCACTTCAGAATTCATCTTTTACCCATTTAATAAAAGAAGTATTGGATTTAAATAATCCCAACTATCAGTCATTGGCCGCCATCAGTCCCAACAAACGAAATATGTGCTGGCGGTCCCAACTTTTAACATATTGGCCACCAACGGACTATGACTAAAAATAACTGATTATATAAATGGAACAAATTATTTTTAGTCATAGTCTGTTGGTGGCCAATATGTTAAAAGTTGGGACTGTCAGCAGGTATTTCGTTAGTTGAGATTGGTGGTGGCTAATTGCTGATAGTTGGGATTATTTAAATCCAATACTTCTTAACAAAATGGGATCAAAACTTTGTGATGTGTATACTCAACCAAAAGGCCAAAACAATTATCTTCATAAACACGTACTTTGAATATAGTCAAACTAGGGTTACATTTTGGAATAATAAAATTTCAAATATAGGGTCACATTTTTAGCTTCAATGTTTTGAAAACCGGATTGGTCAATGGTTAGATCAGTCTTAAACACCGAAGAACGGCATAACAATATAAAATATAAAAATGCAAAAAAAATCTAAAATGATAGAACTTCAAACATTAATCATCCTAGGCATGAAACAACTTCAAAAATCAATCATCTAACTTGAAAAATATGTTTGGTATTGATTACATATCCAGATACTGAACTTCAACAATTCTAAGCTTAATGATAGGAATCAAAATCACATCATCAAGTATAAGCATCCCCATCAATTCCATCATTGTCCATGTAGCACAGTAAATCTCATATTCTTTAGTTTGATATGTGTTTGTGTTTGTGTTTGTGTTTGAGAAGTATAGGCTCTTCATCAACTATATTCTCGAATTTATTTAAATAAATGAGCGGAAGCTTGAAGCCAGACTTCACTTATTAAGTTTGAGTTGGCTCGTGAGCCTAATTGATCTTACTATTTATATAATTTTTATTTAAATTATAAAATATATACTTATATAATAGTCACTATTGTATATAAAATGATAATAAAAACAACTAAAATATATATTATGTAATATATAAAAACATAAATATACATAAAATAATTATAAATGTAAATAAATTTCTCAATAAATAATAAACGAGCCAACCACCAGCGTACTCACGAGCTGTGCATAAGCTTTAGAAGTAGAGCTCGAAACGAGCCAAGATGAGCTCGAGCTCGATCTATCGTAAGTTATACGAGCTGAGGTCGACTCGTTTACACCCCTAAACACACGTACTCGTTTTCTATGAGACGAGATGTTCTTGGAATTTAACAACTGGCACAAAACAAATTAAAGAACATAAACACAATCTGAATCCTTTAGGATAAAGACAAGTTTGAAATTGCTGTAACATGTTTTAACAAGGTGTTTGCTGTCCAACTCAGTCTGATTTTAACGACATTTTCGTGATGAATCGTAAGGTTTTAGAAACAGACAAACCAAACCGGCAGGGTGGCCAATTAAACTAGCCTTTGTTCACGGTTCGGTTTTGAGGGTTTATGGTTTTAGACAAACTTTTTATACTGTTTTTCAAAAGCATAAGTTTTTTAAATTCATGAGTATAACATACCTAACAATATATTCCTAAAATCAAGAACATGTAAGCCGTCAAAACCGAACATATATATTTCAAACCAGCCAATTTGCTTCTGTTTGAACAGATGTGTTGGTTTTGATGGTTTATAAACACCCTAATATACAGTTTATTTGATGGTACCTTTATAGCTATTTTTGGAGGATCCGAGAGCAGCAGTTGAAGCAGGTAACCCACTGACAATGACGAGGTATGCAACAACAAAATCTTTAGAGTCACGGCTAGGGTTTTTTTGGCGGGTTTTTTTTCTAATCAAATGGATTTCATAGTCGTAAAATAATAATATATATTTTAGTCTGGTATAATAATAGATTTAAGTATAGTTTCCAACGGTTTTTATAGTCGTAAAATTACAATATATATTTTAGTCTGGTATAATAGTAGAGTTAAGCCAATGACTCCATGGCAACATGGTTGAGGTGGGAGGGTTTACATCTTCGGATGGTTCCCGCCCGGGTGAGGTCCCGAGTTCGAGCCCCTGAAGCGTCAATTAGCCCCGCAGAGAGACGGTTGAAAGTCCGTCACAGGTTTGTGTCGAACCCGGGTCTCTTAGGCTATCTTCATTGGTGACCTAATGTTAGGTTGGTCACCAATAAGACAAAAGTTTGAGTAATTAAAAAAAATAAAAAAGTAATTTATACCAACCAAGGTTGACAACCAGGTTGGTGGAGCAACCTTGGTTGCAACCCAAACTAATACCCCCAAGAATATACTTAATCAAATAACTTATAATATTTAAACTTTAAAGAAAAACTAAATACACGGTATTTCTTAATTTTTTTTTGTGAACATCCCAATATAAATTTTTTTTAAAAACCGAGTTCGTTCAAAAACATGTATTTTCAGGTTGGGATAGGTTGTGAATGTGTGTTAAAAATTGAGTAGGGTTGGTGGAAGAAAGAGATATTATTTTTTTAATAAAAGGTTGGGTTGGTTGGGTCACCAATGGAGATAGTCTTAGGAGTTCTGATGTGGGTGTTACCGCTCCATCAAGCTGGCCAAAAAAAATAGTAGAGTTAAACTTATTGCTTCTATTTTTTAATGTGAATTACATCAATGGGTTTATAAGAATTTATATATACACTAGTCTAAGTCCCCGTGTATTACACGGGTGGTCTCACAATAAATTTTATTATTTAATTGTGTTGGCATAAACACATAAACTTTTAAATGAAAGCAACGTTCCATTAGTAAGGACCAAATCCGCAAAATACCAATTTGGTATTTCACTGACTCACTTATTACCCACATAACCCGGTATTTTATAATAACCTATGGTATTAGTTTGGTTTGGTATAGTACCGTGTGGACATAGCAAACGAAAGTGCAACTTCGAATATTAAAGTCGTGATATTCCAAAAAAAAAAATATTTCGACATATCTTATTAATCAATCTAGAACCATACAAACGGTATCGTTATCAATTCCATTCTACGTACTTAATTACATCGTTTTTGCTCGTTACGTTATCGACACTCACTATAGCAATTTAATATTTAATAAAAGATATTTAAAATTAAACTTACTAAATGCAACACAATGTGTGATAATATGCCAAACATGATTGTAATGAAACACAAATCTTTTAACGAAATCTAGCAAGGGAGACCGCGAACCAACAATTATAATTCGCAAGCAACATGAACAGGGTCCCACATATCTTGATTTATATGAAAAGGTATAATAAAAACTTTATCAGAATGATATAACCCTCCACAATTATATTACCTTAATGAACATCAACATGAATAACTGGAACCCGTTTGCAACCTGAATCCAAAGTGTATCGAATCGCAAGACCCGCATCGTATAGGAAGCAATAACATCAACTTGTGAAGCACCGCAAACTCTTACACTTGTATACCATTAAAAAACGATATAATTAAAAATGTGTATATACCTTTTTATAACTAAAGTTACAATCATATATTACGTAACAATAAAAAAAATTAACTTACCATCACCATTTAGAAGAACAATTAAAAAAAAGTTTTTTATAGAAAAAATCTACAGATGTTTAAACCGGTCAAAGAGAGAACATTTGAAGCCGTCATGAGAAGTCTGAATTATCTGCAATATAGTAAACGAAAACAAAATATGCAACTGTTTTTGTTCGCAACAGTAAACACACCTGTTTTTTTAGACAACCTTATACAACAATTCCACATAATCACTAAAGAACATATGTTATGTATAGTTTATTTAAATTGTTATGTATAGTTTATTTAAATCAATATTCATTTTGATAGAAAAAAAGAACATATGTTAGATGATAAATAGTCATCTTGCTTAATTATGAAAAAAAAAAGTTCTTAACTTTATATTAAGAGTTGCAACACATAGAACCAAAACTCATCGTAAAATAATGTAATATTGTAAAAATAGGTTATATCATAACTACAACTCATAAAATCCAAACCTGTGGTGAATCTCACTCGTTCAAATCGAAGCTAGTTTTGACCCATTATCCAGCTTGGCCATCTAACTTAAAAAGAAAAGACAATTTTTGATCCATTTGCTACCCAAACCCTCAGAGAATCTAACCCGTTTCAAATCTAGCCCAGATTTGGCCTGTTATCAGACCTGATCGCCAATCATAAAATTATTTTTTTGATCCGTTGGGCTGAGACTTTACTTTATATCTAATGGGTCAATAAACTTAGAATATAAAACACGCAGATACACTTATGGCTATGTGACTTTCTTATATTAAATTATAATAACCATACCTGAATATTGAGATACTAACAACGGAATGGTTTCAAAGTAAACCTTCTGATATGCGTATATCAATCATAGAGATCCACTACCGCCCTCTATTAATCATGAGGTAGAACTGTTCATGAGCGTTTATAATTCATATGTATAATATAACTAAGCAAAAAAAAAACAACAAACAATAAATGAGAAACCAACTCAGATAGTGGATAAAAGAGTCGGAGAAACACACCTGAGGGCGAATGAAATCGGAACACCATGTCATATTTGACACACAAATCTAGTGATAGACACAATGATACATGTATTAGGCATCGAACAAATTTTTTTAAGAAGAAATCCACAGGCATCGAACAAAACTTTTTTAAGAAGAAATCCGCATGATCAAGAACATGAGAAACCAATTCAGATAAGGGTTCTACGACCTTGATAGAAACCTAGACTCACCGGATTTGACGGCTGCTCCCACAAAGATCAACAACATCCTTTGACCAAACCAACACCACCATCGGATTCCATGTTCTCCGATGTTGAAGCTTAGATATTGCACGCGCCGGAGGTGGTTGGCGTCGCCGACGGGTACGGTGGCTAACCGCCACCAGATTCCTTTATCCGGTTTGCTATCTCCTCTCTCTATGATAAGTTTCTGATGGGGTTCAAGAAAATAAAATGACGGTCTTCAGATTACATTCTGAGACAGAGCCAAATACATTTACAATAAACAGTAACTCCAGTTGGAAATGGGTTATCCGAACAGATTTTAAACTTTATAAACATTCTGACCACCGCTCCCACCAGCTCTTGAGAAACCTATTTGCAAGTCTCCTTCTCCCATTGACTTTTCAAAAACTCTTGTTTTGTGTCTTTGTCTCTAGCTCTATCTTACATACATCCTTAGACGCATGTCAGCCCAGTCCTGCACTGAATATTATCAAGTAGATTTCCATAAAAAAGCCAAAAAAGTATCCAAATTTCTAAATGTGTATATGTGTAACCAACGTAGTTAGCACTTGATTTCAAATTGACCTACATGTTAATATTTTTTAATAAATAAATTGCATGACACCTTAGACGAATCCCATATCATTTTGTTCTGCCCATCTCAAATATCACTAATGCGCTTTGAGGGCATTAATATAATTGTTTAATCCGTAACCAAAATTGCATGTAAATGAACCCACACCTTTTTATAGTAATTAACTTTTAAATTTTGTTGCTTTTATTAATCAAACAGCAGACCACCTTACACTACATTATTTCCTTGCTAAAGGATCATGTGGTCTACCAAGTAATGACAAAAAAAAAAATTATAACTTAGAGGTTATAATTGTACCTTGCGATTTGATGTATGAACACTTTGCCAGGTTAATCTTAGGGTTGGGTGGGTACCGGTGTGCTTTACATATGGTTCAATGAATGTACTCAGCTACATCTAGTTTGTTTGCCTTCTTGCCATGCATAATCAAGTTCATGAATGAGTATTAGTTCTCATTACAAAGTACAAACAAACTATTGCACTAAATAACTGCACAAACTTATCACTTTTCATTGTTTAGATTATGCTTAAGTGGCATTTGCAGCTGACCAATAGCTTTTGGTCTTGGCTAATTTTCCCTTATTAGCCCATGAGGTACTGCTAGTTTTTGGTTTAACCTTGTTTGAATAACTAATGATATTGTGGGGAACCATTGTAGTTGTTTGCATTATTCAGCTGTATGAATTATTTCGGTGCAAAAGTTGTACGAATTATTTCGGTGGGAAAGCCGATCTTACTAAAGCTGACCATGATTTCACATATATCATCAGTCGTTTAAAATGTCCAAGGGGCGTAGACTTTTAATGGTTCTAAAAGAACCTAATAAACAAATAGTAAGAAAGGCAAACTTGCTCACCCTCTTTCCATTTCCAAACTTATAGATATTTAGGAACATTAACTATTTCAAACTTTTAATTCAAGTTATTATCTCAAAATGTCTCTTATCGGATTTGTTGAGATTCAGAATATCGCGCTTCATTAAATTTAATACTATGTGATTTTAGTAGATTTACAAACCGAAAAGGGGAGACTTCAAAATTAGAATTATGACGGTACCTCTTTGGCGATTTCATTTAAACTCACCACCACCATCGAAGGAGCTACGATTCTAATTGAATAAATTGGACCATAAGTTTCCGCCCATCTTGTAAACTTCATGTAGATAATGTGCTTTTATTTTTGTCTAGACTTCCAATATATCACCTTCATTTCTGCCTGCACATTATTAGATATTCAACTAAAAGAAAGGGAATGAAAATAATCTAAAAAATAATGTTGTAAAAGCAACACATAACCTATAAGTGCAATTAATTAAGTTTAGATACGAACTGAAATGTGTAGACTACAAATGATATATGAAATCAATACTTAAAAACAAAATATCCTTACACGGTCTCTTGATGAACGCCTTGGTATATATAAGCCGACCAAATACCAGTGACCCACATGTTAGCTCCTGAACATGGTGGAAATTGATGCCGTGAATATTCAGATCCGGTCAAAATGGATAAATCATGGAAAAATCTCTAGAATCGACTCAAAACTTCATTTACTCTAAAAATTTATATCAAAACATAAATAACAATTCAAAAAGCAACTAAAAAGTCTTTGATACCTAACTGAATTTCACACGATCTGCAATGTGGCATGAATTCTATACCCACTCCATATGCATATGTCTAAATGCGTGTGCACTTGCTCATATTAAGATTTAGCTAAGAAATGTGCATGTTCCAATTAAGATATAGCTAATCAATATAGGTACCAGTTGAGGCACATTAACCAATCGTTCCATATTCGAGCTGATCTTAAGGAGCAACCTGCATTGTAATAACCCAAGAAATAAGTATGTAGTTTATTTTTGACATCATTAATAAACAACTACCCGTAAAAAGAAAATTTAACCGAATACAATTATACACAATATAAATATTTATTTTTATCAGGTACATGACTAAATCCATCTCTGGGTATGTAATTGAAACTGCATAGTTTCCTATTGGTCGAATTTCTTTGGGCTCTACATCTTTAGAGATATCATCATGCTTCAGTTTTTGCTTGTTGATTCATTCATCATGTCTCGTGTGAAATAAAAAAACATCTTTATAAATATAAATTTGTAAAATTTTCAACGTTGAAGGTTTTTATTTGTAATTTTACCACCTCTGTCTAAGCTGAGTATAAGCAACTGTAAATGTTAACCTCTATTCTGAGCTTAAAGGGTTGCTGGGAAGTAGCCCTATTTGTCCTCCTTTTCAATATGCTTAAACCAAAAGTTGAATCTGACTCAGGGCTCTGCAAAAGGGAAGTTAAAATCCAGTTACCAAAAATCAACATACATTAAAAGAAACAATCTCACATCTAGAGAAACTTTAATTAATAGTGACTTACACTTCGTCTGCTTTGCCTCCCGCCATTCAATGTCCTGTTTGAAATACGATAACATACAATTAAACAAATAATTCAGAATCAAAACTAAGCAAATTTAAAAATAAATTTTAAAGGCATTCATTTCAACTCACAAAGAACAAACCTTCAACGCTTGCTATCCATCGCAAGATGAAACACACGAACTCAACCCTAAATTCTCCGCACTGAGTAAAAGATCTAGCGAGCAAAACAAAACGACAAAGATGAAAAATCCCATTTCAAAATCACTTTTCTTCCAATCTTCTACCCGCTCCTCGATACTTTATTTTGGCACATAAACCATTAATTCCCCCAAAAAGATCCTCTTTTAATTACCCTCTAATTAAACATCAAAAACCTCTTAAAAGATACACAACTGAAAACAACAAAACTGAGCCTAATAATCTACACAAACCCTAGATCATGTAACTTCATCATACACCAGTTACCACTTCTAATAAACAAAAGATTGGAACTTTCCATCAAATCAAAAATCAAATCTTGTAGTGGAGATGGAATTTGGAGAACAATTATTGTGCTATGTGTAATACGGATCATACCTTGAGTATGAAGTTCACAAATCACGATCCAAACTGAAGATGTGGTGTAACCTGTGGGAAACAAAAAAACGTGTGAGAATAGAGATGGAATTGAGAGTTCGAGGGTTATAATAGCTTACTGATCCAATTACTCGATTAGGGTTCGAAATCTGAAACCGTGTGAGTGAATTGGCGATTGAATACCTGGGGATTTCATGGTGTAGATCGAAGAGGATTGGAAGCACAGAGAAGGATTTGCGTTTGAATTCTCTGACATAGACAATGGAAAGGCATTCATAATTTTGGAGAAGATTTCAACTGATTGATAATTGATTGGGTTTCCATATAAAATCTAAAGAAGGCGGTTCAAGAATTGAAGGAAATTGAAGGAAATAGAGAGGAGATGAAAATGCCGCCCAAAATTCTCAATTATCTGGCCAAAGAGAGTAGCCACATCATGGTCAAATAGTCAACCATTATTTTGCTTTAGTATATGAATAGATATATTTTCTTGAGAGGGTTTATTGAATATGATATGAGGGAAAAGATCAAATAGGGAGTTTATTTTGGCTAGGAAGGATAGGAAGCAATAGGATTATGACATGTGGCAAATTTTAAAATAAAGAGAAAGGGTATTTTAGTCAATCTCATCCTTTCTTCTTCCTTCTTCTCCTCAGTTACTTCAAAACCCACCATTTTCAAAACCCACCGTCTCCAACCTTTTCTTCACTTACTATCTCAATAATCACTACATTATAGTGCGATTTTCGTCATCAATCAATGATTCAAACACCCGATCAACGTGTTCTTCAGCTTTTTTTTTTTTTTGAAGAAAACCCAGTTTAATTTCATTCAAAATCTCGTTTTTCCCGTGATTTTGAAGATAATCACTCGATCCGTTCGATTCAATTACTGATAAGTGTTTCTATCATTCAAATTTCGTCAATCGATGAAGAAATCGGCTTCGATCCATGTAAGAAATTCTTTAATTTCATTTTCACGATCTGGGTTTTTGATTTAGTCATTGCGTTTTACGATCTTGGCGGGGGTCCGGGGGCGGCAGCCCCTGGTAGCAGGGTCCCATGGGCGGCAGCCCCTGGCGGGGTCCAAGGGGCAGAGCCCCTGGCTGGGGTTGAATTGCTTTAATAAAAATGCATGAGAAAAATTAATTTTCTATAAATTTGTCTCTGGAAAACTGCATTCGTAGACAGTTTTATGCCATTGCGTTTTAGAACTGCATTCCTGGTTCAGACAATTCACATACAACTATTGTCCTGGTTCAATGCGTTTTAGAGAGAACACTTTCTTTGGTGTTTTTATGCCATTGCGTTTTAAAACTAATACATTTTTATGCGTTTTCTGGTCATTGCGTTTTAGAAAAATACATTTTTGAAGTGTTTTTAGTCATTGCGTTTTAGGTAAAACACATTTTTAGGTGTTTTCAGTCCATTGCGTTTTATAGAGAACACTTTCTTTTGTTTTTTTAGGCTATTGCGTTTTAGAAATGAGACATTTTTAAGTGTTTTCTGGTCATTGCGTTTTATAAATAAGACATTTCTTTGTGTTTTTTGTGCATTGCATTTTAGGTAAAACACATTTTCATGTGTTTTCAGTCCATTGCGTTTTAGAAAACAGACATTTTAAGTGTTTTCTGGCCATTGCGTTTTAGAAATAAGACATGTGTTTGTGTTTTTTGGTGCATTGCGTTTTAGGTAAAACACATTTTTATGTGTTTTCAGTCCATTGCGTTTTACAAACTACACTTTCTTTTGAGTTTTTAGGCTATTGCGTGTAACAACTCTCATCAAAAGTCATATTTATTAAAATAATTTGTCCAATAGGAAACCCTAATTAAGACACCCAAGTGATTCTACACAAACCCTAAAATTTTCAGAATTTTCAGAATCAGGATCAGGGCCCCTAAAACTCAGGGGGGGGGGGTAAAACCCTAGTTACGATTATCCACATAACTATCTGTCAAAAACGAATTTTTACGATTTTGTCAACTCAGCAAGCCTAGTTAGGGACGTGGCTACCTATAGAAAATAGGTGACCCTTCGCGTCACGCGAAGCCCCCAGGGGTACCCCTCGCGTCACGCGAGGGGGGTCAAATTTTGTGTATAAATAGTAGAGTCTAGGACTTGATTTTGGGCACTGAAACGACGATAAAACTCAAAATATACGTTGAGATATAGCAGAAACACTTCTAAAACACACACGATCACTAATTGCTGCCGCAAAACAGGGTAATAACTCGATCGCTGCTACGATTCAATGTCCGATCGATTAAACTATCCAATGGATGTTTAAGTGTTGCCCACATTAGGGTTTATGCTTTGTCATTCGTTGTTAATTCAATGGATGTTTAAGTATCGCACTTTGTCATTCGATGTGAGGGTTTAATCTCGTGAGTTATCGTAAATGTTGTATTAAGTTACTGACCGAGTTATGTGCATGTTATTAAATTTAGGTTAAAAGGCTAATCAGTAGGCTAGGCTCTGCTCAAATTAAATCTGCAATGTGAGTCATTCTCTTTTTATCAAATTACTTTCAAAATCATGTTTATTTCCAAGGTTATAATTACAGGGATTAAGTTTATGTAATCACCAAATTACAGCCAGTATGTGGGGTTTTGTATACATTACTTGATAATCTTTGCTATTGGACAAACGGGTGGCCAATGGTGATATGACCATAGTCACAGATCCGGTCGAGTGACAAATACTGTGGGTAGTTGGTTGATATCTGAAACATTGTAATCTCCCTTAATACTGTAAATTATAACAAATGAGTCGTTTTAGTAAATAGAGTGATTCACCAGTATTTTTCGCTGACAAAACCTTTTTCAAACATGTTTCAGGTGATCTGTTGTGATCCAGGAAAAAGTGTCGCGTAGCACTACAAGCTTAAGAAAGTGGCTCAATATAAAATAAAGAAACATGTTTTAGTAAAATAAAAGATTTCTCCGTGAAATCTTATGATTGTAAATTACCGGGGTTTCATCCCGAGTTGTGAAATAAAATAATCGGGAAAATTGCAGTTTTAAAAAGATCCTGATGAAAACTTCCGCTGTTAAATAAATACCACGGGATTTTCTGTCCTGCGGCTCCTGAAACGGGTAAAACCGGGTCGGGGGCCGTGACAGAAAAAGGTGGTATCAGAGCCACTGATTTAAGCCTATTAAGTATTTAGAAAATACTTAATTTTTTTTTCTACTTGTCATTATGTGATTATTTGTTTTCTTATTTGAATATTTGTGTACAGTATGGGTAAACAAAAGTTGTCAAACATCTATCTTAAATTAGATAGGTCATCCCACGAGAAGGGAAGTTCATCCCAAACAAAATCCTCAAATCAGTCTGTAATTCCTGAAGAAGAAATATTTGTGCGAAAGGCACAATATGAGGAACCACTTTCTCCTAGTAAAAGAAGTCTGATTATTAAGAAAAGTAAAGAGAAAATAAAGAAATCCCGAGAAAAGAGAGTTAATCAGAGAAACCAAGAAATAGGCAGTGAACCACCATGGGAAGACCAGTTAGATGAAAAATGGGCAGATCTTTATATGCTAGCTACTGTAGCAGTAAATGAAAATCTTTAAATACTTTGACTCAAAATTTTAGTAACCCTTATTACCTACAATCCAGAAACCTTATCCAGTAAATAAATAAATTTACGATAAAACCTAGTATGTTTTAATTTTCGGTTGTTTTGTAGTTACCTAATATGAAATAATATTTGAGGGTTATCTGTAAAATTTGTTATAAAATTTTAACTTAGTAATTTTTGTATTTTGCATATATGCTAAACAGTATGAATGACCTGTCCGAAGCCCTTCAGAATTTAAATCTCTATCCGGTAAAAATAGAGGTTTCCAGAGATTTCAATAGGTATATACCTGACATAGAAGAACCTATAGAATTCAATGCTTCACCTCTCAAGAAACCCAAGCCTAAGAAAATGGAGATTGGGGAACGCTTTAGGCAAATTGAGGTGTTACCATCTCAGGAAGAGCTAGATTTTATAATGGCTAGCTGTGATACTATTAAGCCTGTCAATAAAAATGTTTTTACTCATCCTATTGAAACTCAACTCCCTATAAATTTAGAACCAGCAAACCCAGAACCTATACCTAATCCACCTATGAGCAATGAGAATTTAACTGAACTCCGCCACTTTGGCGAAGAACTGGTGGATGCCGGAAATAGGATCAGGGAAGTAGGAGAACAGATCTCCTGAAAGTACGATGAGAGGGAACGCCGTTACTGAAATAACAACTGACGAGGGATAGTAGGTTTATGAGACTGTAATTGTATAATAGCAATAATAAAATCTTGTGAAATAACCTAAAATAAAACTTTGTAAGATATTGGTGTGTATTGATGCATACTATTAAATATAAAAATGGAAATCGAGAAATCGATAGTTTTGGCTATATGTGTGTATTTGAAATTTGTATTGTGCATAATTGTTATTTAAGTGATACTAATAAATTATATATTATCAGATGGAAAACGCTAATAACGAACCAGTTAATGAGGTTAATCAATTTGAGCAACACCCGGAGGATCAATTTCTAAATACGCAGGATATAGAAAATATCGTTGCTCAGGGGATAGCCAACGCTATTCCAGCAATTGTTGCTGCTATTAGAAATCCAATCGAACCTCAACAAATTATTCCTAGCAAACGTATTTCTGAAGATAACTTCAGTAATAGCGTAAATGGAGGTGGTAATCATACTAATCACGATACTAATCCACAGCAGGCTCCGCTCCCTAAGAAAATGAAAGCTGCAACGCCTGTTTGCACTTATAAAGAATTTCTTGCTTGCAAACCCGCTGAATTTGCAGGCAATGAAGGAGCGACTGCGGCACTGCGTTGGTTAGAGAAAACCGAGGCAGTGATTACAATAAGTAAATGTGCCAAGGACGATCAGGTCATGTACGCGTCAAATCTTTTTAAAGAAGGGGCGCTAGAATGGTGGAACACGGTGTTACAAGCAAAAGGAAGGATGATGGCATATGCTATGAATTGGGAAGAATTTAAGAGTCTTGTAGAAAGAAAATTATGTCCCGAATATGAAAAAGATTAAATGGCAAATAAGTTCCTAAATCATAGAATGATGGGTGTAGATTGTCGCAGGTATACTTCGACATTCTTTGAATATGCTAGAGTGGTACCAACACTGGCTTCGCCAGAACCGGTACTCATTTCTCGCTATATATGGGGATTAATTGGTGAAATCCGCAATATCGTTAAAGTTGCGAGACCTCGCACTATTGACGATGCAGTGGAACTAGCTAACACCTTAACTGACGAACTAGTACGCACAAGAGATGAAAACAGGAAAAAGGAACTGGCTCAGAAAATTACCCAAGGATTTCGTACGGGTAATAATAACCGCTTCAAGAGAAGAGGAACGGGACAATCCTCAACTCTGACAATCTGCAAGAATTGCAGAAAGAAACATTATGGAAGATGTAATGTGACTTGCAACTTTTGCAAAGCCATAGGACATCGTGAAGAAGACTGCAGAAGGAAAACAAGGATCTGTTATAACTGTGGAGAAGCTGGTCATTTCAAAACAGAATGCCCTAAATTAGTCAAACCAGCAGATAACAAAGCCAAGACGGCCGACGGAGCTACTAAGAAGAATGTTCGAGCATTCCAGCTGACCACTCAAGAAGCAGAACTCATTCCAGATGTGATAGCGGGTACGTTCTTAGTCCACAACGTGTATGCAAAAGTATTATTTGACTCTGGTGCAAACCAAAGTTTTATCAATACTTCATTCTGCCAAGCTCTTAACCTACCTTTAACCAAACTTAGGCATATTTTTACAGTCGAAACGGCAGACGGAAATTCTGTTAGCATAGATAAAGTTTTGCAAAAAGAAAATATAGAACTCTCAGGTCATAAATTCTTTGTAAACCTATTACCTATGAAATTAGCCGAATTTGATGTTGTGTTAGGAATGGATTGGTTAGTAGCCACCCATGCTTGAATTCTTTGTGATCAGAATTCCATAGAAATTCAAACACCCACCGGAGAAGTAATTATGATTACAGGAGATAAACCACGTAAGCCCATGAAATTCATATCAGTAATGAAAGTTGCTAGTTATGAACGAAAGCAAGGAATAGTATATATGATTTCAGTAATCATTAGTACTAAGGGTAAAGAACTTACGGAAATTCCTGTAGTCTCAGAATACCCAGATGTATTCCCAGAAGAATTACCAGGACTACCACCAGATAGGGAGGTAGAATTTAGAATTCATCTAATTCCAGGAACTATACCGATAGCCAAGGCACCTTATCGGTTAGCACCCACAGAAATGTTAGAACTGAAAAAGCAATTAGATGAATTACTAAGTAAAGGTTTCATACAACCAAGTTCATCCCCGTGGGGAGCACCCGTATTGTTTGTGAAAAAGAAGGATGGTTCAATGAGAATGTGTATTGATTATAGAGAATTGAATAAGGTTACCATTAAGAATCGATACCCATTACCTAGGATTGATGATCTTTTTGATCAACTTCAAGGAGCTAGATATTTTTCTAAGATAGATTTACGCTCCGGATATCATCAATTAAAGGTACAAGAAGAAGACATACCTAAAACTTCTTTCACAACTAGGTATGGTCATTACGAGTTTACAGTCATGCCCTTCGGATTAACGAATGCACCTGCAGCATTCATGGACATGATGAATAGGATCTGTAAACCGTATTTGGATAAATTTGTAATTGTCTTCATCGATGATATACTTATTTATTCAAAAAGTCAGGACAAACATTGTCAGCACTTACATGCACTCTTAACTTTGTTAAGAAAAGAAAAGCTGTACGCCAAATTCTCTAAGTGTGAATTTTGGTTACAAGAAGTGCAATTCTTAGGACACATGGTGAATCACGAAGGTATTCACGTAGATCCTGCTAAGATAGAAGCAATTACCAAATGGAAGGTTCCACAAACAGCAATGGAAATTAGAAGTTTTATAGGTTTAGCTGGATATTATAGACGGTTCATTAAGGATTTTTCCAAGATAGTTGTACCATTAACTAAGCTAACATGTAAAGCAGTTAAGTTTGAATGGGGACCAAAGCAAGAAGAAGCCTTTAGGATCTTGAAACAGAAATTAACAAAAGCTCTAATCTTAGCCTTACCAGAAGGAACTGAAGATTTCGAAGTATATTGTGATGCTTCAAAACTAGGATTTGGATGTGTGCTGATGCAACGCAAGAAGGTAATTGCGTATGCTTCAAGACAATTGAAAAAGCACGAAGAAAATTATACGACTCATGATTTAGAATTAGGAGCCGTAATTTTTGCCCTGAAAATTTGGAGACATTATCTGTACGGAAGTAAGTTTACTGTCTATACAGATTATAAAAGTTTAAGATATATATTTGGGCAAAAAGAGTTAAACATGAGGCAAAGGAGATGGATGGAAATCCTAAGTGACTACGACTGTGATATTCAATATCATGAAGGAAAGGCAAATGTAGTTGCAGATGCCTTAAGTCGTAAGTACCATGAGAAACAACGAAGAGTTCGTGCTCTCAGATTAAATCTACAGTTAGATTTAATGGAACAAATAAAGAATGTTCAGGAAACAGCAATCAAGGATGATGCTGAAGGAATGAAAGGACGAATAAAGGAATTAGAACAAGGAGCTGATGGAATTTGGAGATTCCACAAAAGCAGAATTTGGGTACCTAAGCAGGGAGAATTAAGAAATAAGATTTTAGAAGAAGCTCATAAATCTAGGTATACCATGCACCCTGGAAACAATAAAATGTACCAAGATTTAAGAAATAATTTCTGGTGGATAGGCATGAAAAAGGATATAGCTAGATATGTTTCTAAGTGTCTTACTTGTTCACAAGTTAAGGCAGAACACCAGAAACCTTCAGGTCTACTACAACAATTAGAAATGCCTATATGGAAATGGGAACTCATAACAATGGATTTTGTTACTAAGTTACCCAAAACCAGAAAAGGTAATGATGCGATTTGGGTAATTGTGGATCGATTAACCAAATCTACTCACTTTCTACCATTGAAAGAAACCTTTCGCATGGAAAGATTGGCAAAGTTGTATGTAGATGAAGTCGTATCTCTACATGGAGTTCCACCCTCCATTGTATCAGATAGGGATAGTCGTTTACTTCTCATTTCCGGAAAAGTTTCCAAGAAGCTATGGGAACTCGACTAAATTTAAGCACTGCATATCATCCTCAAACAGACGGACAAAGTGAAAGGACGATCCAAACTCTAGAAGACATGCTTCGAGCATGTGTGATAGATTTTGGTGGAAACTGGCACGATCATTTACCTTTGATAGAATTCTCCTATAACAATAGTTATCATTCAAGTATTGAAACTGCCCCATTCGAGGCACTATATGGAAGAAAGTGTAGAACTCCAGTTTATTGGGCAGAAATAGGAGAAAGTCAATTGTCAGGTCCTGAAATAGTGCAAGAAACGACCGACAAGATTACACAAATCAAGGAAAGACTGAAGACAGCTCGAGATCGTCAAAAGAGTTATGCCGATAATCGACGTAAGCCGTTAGAATTCCAAGTTGGAGACAGAGTACTGTTGAAAGTTTCTCCTTGGAAAGGAGTAGTTCGATTCGGAAAGAAAGGAAAGCTAAATCCAAGATACGTAGGACCATTTCCAGTGATCCAACGTATAGGACCAGTTGCTTATCGTTTACAACTACCGGAGGAGTTAGCTGGAGTACATGATGTATTTCATGTATCCAACCTCAAGAAATGTCTATCAGACGAAACTTTGGTAGTACCTCTCCAAGATATAGAGGTAAACGAAAAGTTAAAATGTGTTGAGAAACCTCTTCAGATAGAAGATAGAAAAGTGAAGTTTCTCAAGCACAAACGACTAGTGCTAGTTAAAGTAAAGTGGGATTCAAAGAGAGGAGCTGAATATACTTGGGAACTGGAATCAGAAATGAAGCGAAAGTATCCTCAATTATTCCAGTAAATCTCGAGGATGAGATTTTTATTAAGGTAGGGAGGATGTAACAACTCTCATCAAAAGTCATATTTATTAAAATAATTTGTCCAATAGGAAGCCCTAATTAAGACACCCAAGTGATTCTACACAAACCCTAAAATTTTCAGAATTTTCAGAATCAGGATCAGGGCCCCTAAAACTCGGGGGGGGGGGGGGTAAAACCCTAGTTACGATTATCCACATAACTATCTGTCAAAAACGAATTTTTACGATTTTGTCAACTCAGCAAGCCTAGTTAGGGACGTGGCTACCTATAGAAAATAGGTGACCCTTCGCGTCACGCGAAGCCCCCAGGGGTACCCCTCGCGTCACGCGAGGGGGGTCAAATTTTGTGTATAAATAGTAGAGTCTGGGACTTGATTTTGGGCACTGAAACGACGATAAAACTCAAAATATACGTTGAGATATAGCAGAAACACTTCTAAAACACACACGATCACTAATTGCTGCCGCAAAACAGGGTAATAACTCGATCGCTGCTACGATTCAATGTCCGATCGATTAAACTATCAAATGGATGTTTAAGTGCTGCCCACATTAGGGTTTATGCTTTGTCATTCGTTGTTAATTCAATGGATGTTTAAGTATCGCACTTTGTCATTCGATGTGAGGGTTTAATCTCGTGAGTTATCGTAAATGCTGTATTAAGTTACTGACCGAGTTATGTGCATGTTATTAAATTTAGGTTAAAAGGCTAATCAGTAGGCTAGGCTCTGCTCAAATTAAATCTGCAATGTGAGTCATTCTCTTTTTATCAAATTACTTTCAAAATCATGTTTATTTCCAAGGTTATAATTACAGGGATTAAGTTTATGTAATCACCAAATTACAGCCAGTATGTGGGGTTTTGTATACATTACTTGATAATCTTTGCCATTGGACAAACGGGTGGCCAATGGTGATATGACCATAGTCACAGATCCGGTCGAGTGACAAATACTATGGGTAGTTGGTTGATATCTGAAACATTGTAATCTCCCTTAATACTGTAAATTATAACAAATGAGTCGTTTTAGTAAATAGAATGATTCACCAGTATTTTCCGCTGAAAAAACCTTTTTCAAACATGTTTCAGGTGATCTGTTGTGATCCAGGAAAAAGTGTCGCGTAGCACTACAAGCTTAAGGAAGTGGCTCAATATAAAATAAAGAAACATGTTTTAGTAAAATAAAAGATTTCTCCGTGAAATCTTATGATTGTAAATTACCGGGGTTTCATCCCGAGTTGTGAAATAAAATAATCGGGAAAATTGCAGTTTTAAAAAGATCCTGATGAAAACTTCCGCTGTTAAATAAATACCACGGGATTTTCTGTCCTGCGGCTCCTTAAACGGGTAAAACCGGGTCGGGGGCCGTGATATTGCGTTTTAGAAATAACACATTTCTTTGTGTTTTCTGGCCATTGCGTTTTACAAATAAGACATTTCTTTGTGTTTTTTGTGCATTGCGTTTTAGAAAAATGTCATTTTTTAGGTTTTTTTTTTCCATTGCGTTTTACGCAACTGGGTTTTTTCCATTGCGTTTTACGCAACTGGGTTTAAAAAAAATCAAAAATATAGCAATAGTATACTAGTTTTAAAGATTAAAAAACGCTTGTTTTTTGGTGCAATTTTTATAAAAAAATAATGTCGTATGAAAGAGTTATTAACGTTTAAAAAATGGGGGGGGGGGGGGAATTGGAGGAGAGAGAAACTATTGCCTTGGATTGACTAGAATGCCCCTAAACAAACTCACGCGCCTCTTTTCTTCCCTTTAATTTCCATCATTTAATCTTAGCCCTTGATTAACTAAATGGTGGTCAAGATCACTTCCTAGCCAAATAAACTTCCTATTGTATCTCCACATATAAAAGTACAACTTATTATAATAAGTTGGATTTGTTGCTCATTTAGAAGCCAATGAGGGGTTCTCGTATGTGTCACAAGGTGTATGTCAAGAGGAGAAGAAGAATGTGATGCATGATGTAAAGTCTATAGACTAGAGTTGAATCTAGGGATGGCAACAAAGCCCAAGCCTGACGGGTACCCGAAGCCCAATGGGTATGGGCTTGAAAAAAGAAAAAAAAATCGGGTACGGGTATGGGATTTAGTGATACCTGCCCGATACCCGGCCCATTTACCCGAATAATATCCGAAAGTATCATATTATATATTCATATATCCGAAACTTAGTACATGTACTTATTACCTTCTCTATAGTCATATGTGTATATATATTTGGTAGGTGATTAGTGAATAAATAACTTATTTTTGAGCATGTATATTGGATATCGAAGCTATCACTCTTTATTATGTGGATGTTTATGCAATTAGGTGGTCCTGATACAATTACTTAATTAAGTAATCGTTTTGATTTAGTTTGGTATATGTGGTCTGAATATGATATGTAAGTTCTTAATCATATTTTCAGTTGTTTTAGTCATTAAAATAATAAATTATATAAACATTAAAGTAAAAATTGCACATTTGTCCCAACGGATATTTTTATGAGATTAACTAGTATACCCGATACCCGCGGGTATGCCCGATACCCGACAGGTAATTACCTGACAAATACCCGACGGGTAACGGGCCAGGTATGGGACAAAGAATTACAACCGGGTACGGGCCTGAGATTACTAATGCTCGGCCCAAGCCCGGCCCATTGCCATTCCTAGTTGAATCAGTATTTAGATAAACACCATGAATTTGGCTAACACCCAAAACGTATATCAATATCAAGAAATCCGGCTTAAAAACTGCCCTAACATGGTGTCGAATCCCCTAACTCTGGATTGTGGTTGAAGAGACTCGCCAGCGTCCAAAGAGATCTTCTAAAGCGTCTGCAAAAGAGAACACCGTTAGCCTCATCATGGAGGGCCCCGGAGGGGAGTTCGTGACCAAGATCAGGCGTGAGAGTAGGTAAACTTGTCGGAGAAGAAACGATATTCCGGCACGATGGGATTGCCAGAATGTATGGTGTAAACTCTAAGATTCGAGTATTCAATGCAAATCGGAGAATGTTCGAAGTAAAATGTAATTTCTTATGTAGGTGGGAAAGAGTTATTGAATGCTTACCTTCGACGATCACAAGAGTGGCTTATATAGAAAGATAAGCTTATCGGATGGTGCGGATTTCAATGACATCCAACGGTCCTCTGCATGCCAGAGGAGATATCGGGCAGTGTCGGGTGTGTGTCCTCCTCTCTACCTCGTACTTGTAACGCCTCACTTTTTGTAAGTTTCCTTATTTAGAAAGTTTATTTGTATTTCTATTTATGGAAACTTGTAATCCTTTGTATTCGCCTTTCTTTTCCAAGCATTGTCATCCAAGACTTGAATCATAATAAAACTTGATCTTTTATACGTAATGTTATACATATTTCATGCATACTTGTTGTACATTCATTACGATATGTGTTATACGTGCAAACTTGATACATTTATACGCAAATACATACTTGTTATACATACAAATTCATTTTATACATACCTTTATTCATACATTACACTTATGCATTGCACTTACACGCTTAAAACTGGCAAAACACGTGAAAACGGCAAACTTGAATCTTCGTGCAAAGGGGATCAGCCCTTTCGTGCGAAGGGACTGCCCCATTCGCACGAAGGACCCTTTCGCCTAAAAAGCCCAGTCATCCCAAGGTCTGTCCAACCTATAAATAACACCCTTCACCCTCATGTCTCACCTTCCACACTCCAAAATTCTCTCTCAATCACTGAAATCGTACACTTGCAGCAGAGCATTTCCAGAAAGTTTCTAAGTGAGTTTTAAACTCACTAACACATTAATTTCTCTCGTTTATTCTATTTTTTTAATCATTTATACATTCCTTCATATCCTACAACTTGGTTTCACATATTTGCCTTGGCAATCTGATGACAACACTCAAAATATTGAGGGCCAAGCTAAGGACTGGAGTTCTATCTTTCAAACTTTTATAAAATAAACTTTCTGATATCAAACTTGGTAGAATCATGAACCCACCGAGCTCACAAGCTAAGTCTATAGCTGTGGGTTAGTGTTGAGGTTGATTCCAGCCAAAAGGATGAGTTGTTCAAACAAAACCGAACTGTTTCGTCTCCAAAATAGAGCCATTCGCACGAAGGGTTAGCCCATTCGTGTGAAGGGTCTTCCCATTCTCACAAATGGACACCCCATTCGCGCGAAGGGTCCGTTTTCACTTTGTTTCAACATTTTTTCTAAGTGTTGAACTCAGATCCCCATTTTCAATATGGAGGATTCTGGGATAACAGAGTGTGAACCGTGGGAGCCTTGGCTTCCAATCTAGTTACACCGGCTCACTTGAACTTGAAAACGAACATACAAATAGATTCCTAAACCTAGAATGAGCTAACCCCGTCCAACCTCCAACACTTGGTTCATTATTTCCATGTTGAGATGGCACACCCGGGTTGTTCTTGTTTGGTTTTTTGGCATTTACATTCCGTCATTTACTTACTGTTATTCGTGATCAACCGATTTGTTAACTTAGTTAATGAACTTGTGCTTTGGTGAACTTATAATGAGGTTATTACCTCCATATATGACTTCTGTGATCTATATGACTATAGGACTGATACTATACTATATAATATTATATATATGACACAACTGAACTCACAACGTGTCTGATTGTGTCACACCCCGATATTTCCACATATTACCGGTGGGCCCGGCGGGGAGTATCGTGACGTAGTTGATATCATCATAGTCAACACACACAATATAATAGCACAGCGGAAGGCTTGGTGAATAAACTATTACAAACCATAATGTCTGAGTGTTCGAGTGACAGAATATACATACTGGAATGTAATAAGATCCACAGGCGGATCATAAATAAATACAAGGAAACAAAATAACAGACTTCAGGTATCTACGGATTTGCAAGATCCTCTTATGACACCTAATAGCTCCAGCCTATTACGAGAGGTACTTGTCAAATCAGTCTTTAAGAAAATACGTCAGTTTATACTGGTAAATACAATTAACTGACTCTTTTGAAAACATTTATGAAAATTTATTTAAGTGCACATGGCACAAATCTTTTATAACTTGGGACAATTATTTAAATATAATCTTGTATACAGATTTACATGTTTGTCTTACAATTGGGGCCGGTTGGAAGCCGGTCTTGATTAACCGACTCACCACTTATAGAACCCACAAAGGAGTTATCCCCAACATGTGGGTTTATATTTTAGCATTTGCATCTGTCAGGTGTATGCCTACACCCCGTGCATAGGTCGTGGCCATTTTCAAATGAAATGAGCCGAGGATATCCAGGACATGGTCGTATTAACCCCCAATTCTTATGTTATCAAACAAGACAGATTAAAACGGGTTATGTAAATTTATTAATCACAATCCGATTAAATGATTTAATACCCGACCAAGTGGTATTATTGTAATACCATATCCCAAGCCCGTATAAGGGAAAATAAGTTAAAAGTATTTACCTGATGCTAGCAGTATAATCCTAAAGCTCTTGATGGAACCTTCTACCGGAAGCTATTTAATCTGTATAGAAGGTTTATTACCTATTAGGATGCTAACGGGTCTTTAATTTAGTCAAGGACTTAGACCGGCTAGCTAGAAGGAAACCTTATGGTTCTAAACGCTAGATTAAGCGGAGACCGGAATAGAATGAGATTTAGACCCGACAAGCTTGGATACTTGTATAATATGGGTAAACTAAACACATTCTGGAAGTTGAGAATATATTGATAAGGTTAAGCCCGTTTCGACTATTTTATGTAAACTAGTCACATAAGCCGATCCGAACGCGTAAACGCACAACGGTTAACCAAATAAATTATATACAGGTCTTAATCATTATTATGCTCAAAATATGTTAATATATCAGTAAGATGTTAACATATATGCCCAAAAAGTAATTTAAACCAAAATAAGTCCCATAAGGGCATTTTGGTAATTTTAATGCCCATAAAAGAGTTTAATTGTGCAGCTGAGTTTCAGGTCTGATTAAATCAGTAAAAATATGCATTTTTATAAGTTATATCAGTAGGGTATTTTATATATGTGAAATTTATCTTATATTACCAAACTATGCACCATATGGGCATTTTGGTAATTTTACATAGGCTTTAAAGGTCAAAATAGACTTCTGAGTTTAAAAACTTTGGCTTACTGTTTAATTATATAAATTAACTAGAAACATCAGTAAGTAATAAGTTTTATATGTCAAATATAGTTTTAACTCATACTATGTGTTAAAAACGCTTAAAAGTCGGTTTTAAGGGATATTTGGGTTAAAACAGGAAATCTGAGTTTTTGATCAGTTTATAAGGTTCAAAATACTTTATTTATTATATAAAATCAGTAGCAAAAGGTTTGGCACTAAAAAGTTATGTAAAACTCATTTTATGCATGAAAAGGGTAAAACCGACAATTACCGAAATCAAGTTATAATCCTATGTTATGCTCAGCCTAAAAATAATTAAAAATCTTCAAAAACCCCAAAATATTATTTTACATCATTAGGTACAAAGTTTGATGTCAAAAATTGGGTTTAAATAGGCTTTATGCTAATTACGCCATTTAAATAATAAAAAGTTCCTTAATTACGCTATTGAGCATAACTCCAATTCTAGACCTCAAATTGATGTGAAATTTTTAGGACATGTCTAAATATCAGTAGCAAAGGTGTTAGTCCAATCACATTGTTAAGAATCTCAGTTGTATGTAAAAAGGGCGTTTATGGCATTATTAAGCATAATTACGATCAAGTGCATATAATTCAACCACTAGGCACCATACAATATAACTCCAGAGGGTTATACTACTAAGTAATGTGGTCCTAATGGGAGCTTAAAACATGGGAGAATTAAGCTTGAATGGGTCAGAACTGAAAGTCAAAGCAAAAGTCAAGTTTTTGCGACTTTCGGTTATAAACTGACCTTAGACTATTAATTGTCCGGTTAGGACTGATAAAACATGTTTTAATATTAATTACCAAGTCATTAGAATGTTAAAATATAATTTAGAACCTCTGGTTTATTAATTTTAATCATATTCAAACATTCTGTCCAGTTTGACTTTTAGTCAAACTGCTTTGACCCGACAATTAACCAGTCAAATGAGATAATTAGGAGGCGCCCTTTTAAGGGTTAATCACCTACACTAATGTGGTTCTATAACCACTCTCAATTTGATCAGTGGTTAGACCATATATGATAATTCTGAAAGTCAAACCTAAATTACTATATGTTTGACTTTTAGGAATTTAAACTAATTAAAACAATTAAGCAAGTAATTAGAGGCTTACTACAAGTCCTAGCTGTCTTTTCTACACTTCAAATCCTTCTTCTTGTCCTTTGCAAGCTCCAGGAGTTGTAGATTAGAGAATTGTTGCAAGTGTGCATAATAACTCAAGAACTAATGTTCTTATATACTACTTTGCAAGTTCATAGATCATTCACACCTGTTATGGAACATCATAGGATCACCCCAGGTGTGCTACCTGATGAAATAAACCGACATATAGCTCCTTAGGTCGTTACAAACTAGGTTAAGGCGGTGGAACAGCCAAAACCCGCACCTGGCATGATTTTTCTGTTAATGGCATGCTGAGGCGGGCCACGTAAGCTATAGGGGGCTTACGCGGGGCGCTTGGACCAGCTGATCTGGTAAAACAAGTTTTAAAGCTGGCAGATTCAGTCCCTGGTGCTTTTAAACCCTTTTTAACTTCTTTGTTGACATGTAGGGCCCTTGTAGTCAGTTTGTTAAAGCTTAAGGATGTATAAACTAACTTCGTTAGGCTCCGGTTCGTTAAATATCTCTATGAAAACAAGTTTCATCAAGTTGACACTTTTGGCCCAAAGTCTTGAAAACATGCTTAACGATCTCGAAACCACGTGAAATTTTTACCACTTATTCTTAAGAGTATATTTGAATATTTCGAAGCCTCAGTTTCGTTAAAAGGTCACTCAGAGGTCAGAATCGACATGTTGATACGTTTAACCCTTGTAAATTAATAATCTTCTGATTATTTTCATAAACGGCTTCTTATATCCAATCAATCTCTCGCTTAAGAATATATTTATCATGTATGGTCATTCAGAGGCACAAGTTTGGCATGTTGACACTTCTAGTCCTTGTGGTTTCATAGTTTCACTGTTTGAAAACTTTAGTCCTTCAAACTCGAACTTTCACACCTTTAGAGTTTAGGACACGTGTCTTTACATAATTGGACACATTTTTACGTGGTGTTACAGATTGATAGTTAAAATGTTCGAAACAAAGTGTTATCCACACAAACAGACATCATTCGCACGAAGGGGACTCCCTCTCGTGCGAAGGGTACTTTTTGTTCCGTGCGAATGGTCCTTTCGCACGGATGGGTTGTGATGTTCGGTTTCCGTTTATTTCGATTCTGCGTTCGTGGTTCTTGATTATAACGGGCAAATCAGGACCCGTGAAATCACAGTAACTTAGTGTCATAACGAGTGCCTAGACGAAATATAATTTATGTTTTATCATTCTTTTATACTTACGTACTTTAAATTCCAAAATCAGAATCCTCCGTTCAACTCCAACAACTCAAACCTTCGTTTACCCACCTGTAGTGTAACCTTGGTGTTCCAGTGCTCTCGTCAGCTACTCAACAACTCGCGGGATTAACTAACGAAGATTAGCAGAACAGTGAGTATACTCGAACGCCCTTTTTACATTTTACACTTTTGGGTGCAATATGTTCACTTATCAACTTACACAGTTACACTTACATTTTATGCAATCACACAAACAATCCAATCATGCATGCTTAATACGTTATACTTGATTTGTGTTTCTGGAACATTCTTATGTGATAGAATTGTCATTAACTTCGTACAAGCCTCCCATTAACATGTATAACGCTATAGGAGTAACGCACCGCCTGTAAACTTGTGGTCATGTTAAGTTAAAACAGAACGGTCCTATCGTTGCTACGATAGGATTACGCTAGCGGTAATCTTTGGTTTGACACTATAATCACATGCCAGTTCCATATTAATCTAGATGACAAAGTTTGCCATGTGGATTCGTTTAAATCATTTTTATACTTATGCTATTATTAAACTTTTATGCTCGCCAATACCTTGTGTATTGAACTATACTTTTAAACATGTTGCAGGTTGATGAATCTGTATAGAAATATATTACAACGATCAAACATGATGGTATAAAAAATGAGGTATAAAAAATGAGGAACAAATTGTGGTAGACTTACAACGATCGAACATGATGGTATAAAAAATGAGGAACAAATATTCTATGAATCTGTATAGAAATATATTACAAATATATGGTTTTGGTTGAATAAAGGTACACCTGCAACAATCGAACATGGTGGTATAAAAGAAATGGGGAACATTCGATTGGATCTGATGACGTCGTGGATCACGGATGTAGATCGGTTTATATCGTGACGAGTTAGTTAACCCGAAATCAGTAGAAGATGAATTGGATGATGAAGATGTTACACCACTGATTAAACGAAAGAAGACATCACATGTTTAGCTTGAAGCACTCGTTTAAGCTTCTGCTAGTTCACCTTCCAAAGCACTACCTCAAATTTCTAAGGGTGCTACTAAATACACCCCCTCTTTTTATTAATTATACCCCCCTCTCATATTTTATTGTTTTTTTTTTTGTCTTTTTGTTATTATATTTTATTGTCCTTTTGTGTTTTTGTTATTACTATTATTTACAATTAGTAATAGTAATGTATTATTATTATTATTATTTATTTTTATATTTTTTTGAACAGCAAACATTATTATATTCAAAAGATAATTTAATTTATTTTCTAGTGCATTTCATATCAAATTTATATTTCGTAAGATTTATTTAATTTGTTTTTAGTGTCTTTCATATCAAATTGCATTCAAAAGATGCATCATTATATTCTTTTTTATTTCCCTATTTGTTACCTGAGATTCTTATATTGTTACCTATCACTATTTTTATTTCATCATATTAAATTCAAACAGAGGCTTTTACTCTCGTTCTTTAACATATACTCCAGAAAGCCATTCAAAGAGCTGCATCATAAATTTATGTATTCATAAATTTACTTGTTAAAAGAGTGATCTACTTATGCTTCATCATATCATTCAGAAAAGCTAAAGAGATGTTTGGGTTTTCAACAAATCAGGTATAGTTTTTAATTCCCATGTTTCAAGTTTCAACTTAGTTATATAATCCAGTTAGGTTAATGGTCTTGTTTTAGTTTAAATGGGTTCGTTTGGCATACCAAATTTCATTTCATTATAATCCATACGGAAATTCTTTGATTTATAACCGTTAAAATATACGAATGATAACTAGTTGTCACTTGTCATTATCAACTACTTATTAGCTCATAACAATAATGTAACATCCCCAAAACCTACTAAACTTATGAAGGTTTTATTTTTTATTTTGTAACTACTCAAGCTTATTCACCTAATTTGTAACTAATATTAGTTCACTTTTAGGTGTTCAAGTCTCATGAAGAGTTGATGGAATGGGTTAGAAACACCGGACGTAGCCTTGGTTACGCTATTGTGACTAAAAGATCGAAAACGAAAAATGGCTACGTGTATAAAGTTGTACTTATGTGTGATCGTGGTGGTGTTTATAAATCAGTTAAAGAGTCAAGTAAAGCAACCGGCACTAGAAAGATTAACTGCCCGTTTGAAATGGTAGGGAAATATTCAAAAGAGAATGGTTATTGGACATTAAAAGTCAAACCTGGTGAACATAATCATCCACCCGGAGAATATATGGAGGGACACCCAATCTTCAAACGATTGACACCTAATGAACACCAACTGGTCCCAGAGTTGACGGGGAAGCATGTGTTGCCAAAAGATATTTTAGGTATTATGAAGGAGCGTGATGAAAATAATGTCTCTACGATAAAAAACATATATAATGCATGTGATAAAATTTGAGCAAAGGAGCATAAAGGGAAATCTCTGATGGAGATGCTAATGTCTCTTTTACAAGATAAAGGGTATACTTTTGAAATTTCTACCAATAGAGTTTCAAACAAGTTGGAAGACTTATTCTTCATTCATAAAATATCATACAAGTACTTCCTTGATTTTCCACATGTGTTGCTTATGGATGCCACGTACAATACGAACAAGTATAAATTGCCTTTTTTTTCAAATTGTTGCCGTAACTTCTACCAACAAGACAATTTCCATCGCTTTTGCAATTATGCATAAAGAAACAGAGGAGAAATATATTTGGGCATTAAACTGTTTGAAATCAACTCTAGATGAGAACATGCAACCACGTGTTATAGTTACGGACAGGGAGTTAGCTCTGATGAATGCATGCGAGAAAGTTTTTCCGAATGCTACCCGATTACTTTGTAGGTGGCACATATCTCAAAGTACATTTAGAAACTGCAAATCATCTTTCACCATGGAACATGATTGGAATTCCTTCAATGTAATGTGGAATGTGCTCGTTGAATCTCAAACATGGACACCATTCCTCCAAAATTACAAGCAACTTCAGTCAATGTTAATCCATCATCAAGGTATTTATTATTACTATTACCCTATTATTATTGTTGTTGTTGTTGTTGATATTATTATTATTATTGTTTCCATCATCATCATCATTATAATCTTGCAGATGTTTTGGATTACTTGAATAGTACTTGGTTAAACAAGTATAAAGAAATGTTTGTGTCTGTATGGACTAACGAATGCTTGCATTTCGGAAATCAGACAACTAACAGAGTTGAAAGCCAGCATGTGACGGGTGGTCCATAGGACAACCCTTAAATGAGCTAAATACGTGCATATCCCATATTTTACACGGTTATGTATCGTGAATGTGATAACTACGAGTGTTCGTGTATTTTACAGGTAAATCACTTAATTCGGATAAATTGGAACGCGTAGGTTACGGTTTGAAGAAAGAGAGTACACTTTTTGATTGGAGCATGATATAAAAAACATCATCACAGCCGTACAAAAGAAAAGATAGGAAATCACATGGGGGCTCACCATCAATTAATTAAATGAGAAAATGGATTGAGACATAATGATGGCAATAACATAAGATTTCATCACATCATCTAGATATCATATAAAAAGTCACGTGGACTTCTTGGGGAGTAGAAACATACACGCAGACAAGGAGCCAAACAGTTAACAAAACATCATCTTCACATGCATATGAAAGTTAGTCAACAACTTCATCATCATTGATACATTCTAAGGTAGTGGGCTGACATATGCATATATATGATGGCATATTTGGTGGATCTCTTTGAATGGGCCACGCATGGATCATTGGGCCGCCAACACAAGACATTGACTTTGGGGACTTTTGTTTTGGCGGCTGACATTAGACTTGTGGAGACTTGGGCCGCACATGATTGGTCTTTGGGGGCGGCACATGTGAAGAAGCAAACAAATATCACATCATCATTGATACATACCACATACATCGATTGGCAGACATCAAGTGAGAAATTAATTGTTTTGGAGGCAAGTGGATCTTTAGCCAACAACACACGCACATGGGCTGACGTCTTCATCATCAATACGTGGAACGAAAGATGGAACAAAGAACAAAAGTTAGGTTGTCACCGTAATTTACGGCATGGCCGTAATTTACGATGGACCTAATGTTGACCTGATTCCCACCGTAAACCAGAAGACCTGTACCGTAACACTTATATGTGTACCGTAATTTACGGTATGACCGTAAATTACGGTGGTGGCTGCGAGAAAACGTGTAACTGCCTCATTAAGTCAGTTTTTATTGTGTCTTTTCACCTATTCTCATTATTGGACGTTTTTGGGAGACACTAGGGGCGATTTTGGCTGTTGGTACTTGGTTGCAAACATTTTCTAACATTCGGTTTATGTTTTCGATTCGTATGAACATTAGACTTGTTGTTATGATGATTCACCAAGCTATGTCCGGCTAAACTTGTGGTGATCATCCTGAATTGAAGGTTTGTCTATGACTTTTGTGTTTGATTTCGTATTTCTAGAATAATAGACTTGCAATGCATTTGTTTATTATGGTGTGTGAATGTTTGTTTGTAAATTGTTGATTGATGTTATAATCATATCCTAAATCGTACATTCTTGGTGTTGTTAACAATCGAGATATCACGGGAGGGATTAGGGTTGGATATTAATCAATTGGTTATCGGGTAATAACCTGGCATTTTAATAATCCGAGTACTTAGTTCCCTTTTATCACAACAAACAATCATACATGAATCATGTCTATGTGATTCTTTCTAGTGAATTTAACACAATTGTCAAAAGCAAACCGGAAGTTTAGGATGATCGCTTTCTCTTAATCTGCTTAACAACCAATTTTGATTCGCATTTAGTTATTAATTTAGTTTTCTAAAACAACAATCCAAATCATTGATCTTTACTTTTCTGCAAATTAGGTAATTGTAGTTAATTGCAAAGCTAGAAAATCAACACACTTTCCACATACTCCCTGAGTTCGATACCCTATTACCGCTATCTATAGTTGTTATTGGGATTAAATTTGCGTGACCCACGACAATCACGTCAAATTTTGGCGCCGTTGCCGGGGAGTAGTGCGCAATGTGTGTCAGTTTGTTAGTTTTGCTTTGTTATTTTCGGGTTTACACTGGTGTGTTTAGTGTGCAGGTTCTACAGGTGCATGCATACTAGAGGCTCTCACAGAGCGTCACCATTGTCATTTGATCCGGAAATCGAAAGAACGCTAAGGCAAAACCGAGTTTTACTACGCGAAAACAGAATCATTGGTTCACCTACTTCACCCATTACACCAAGAAACATCATGGACGAAACACAAGTACCACCCACAACGGGTCAAACGACCTCAACTTTTATACCTACTTCCACACAACCATCACCAAACACCACTATTCCAAACATCACCACAATGCCTACTCCACTCCATGATACTACACCAACCAATACCAACACCACACAACCGAACACTACTCAAGTTGAACCCAGTCTTACCTTTAGCCCATCTACTACGATCCCACCACTCACTCATTTCTTCCCAGTTTCCGGTCAATCATCTTCCCATTATTCAATACCACCAAATACAACCATTGTCCATACCACCTCTACGTTTAGACCATCAAACCAGTCGGGTTTTCAATACTCGACCATTCCATTTGGGCAAACTTCGGGTATAGGAAGAGATGGATATGAGGAAGGATACGAAGACTTTGAGGGTTATGAGGAAGAGGGATATGTTTATGAGGGTGATGGAGAACAAGGTGAGTTGACTTATGTGCCTGGTCAAACTCAAAGAATGTCAAATGTTGGTGGGTTTCAACAACAACAACTCATACCACAACACATTAGGCCAAGGCCACAAGGGCCACCAACGCAACGCCCTATTCCATTGCAACAAATTCGGCCGCAAAATGTACAACCACAATTTCAAAGGCCGACTCAACAACCACCGATGCCACAACAACAATTTCAACCACCGTTCGTACCACAAGGGCATATACCAAGACCTATGGGTCCTATTCGTCCAAGGGGTCGATTGGGTGTTCCAAGAAGGCATCTTAGGGAACAAGCACGGGGAATAGAAGTGCATTTCAGACCGATAATTACTCAAAACCCTTCACCGGTGGTTATCCCTCACAACAACCAAGGGAGAACCTTTGAAGTAAGAACGAATTCTTTGCAAAGTTTGCCGAAATACAAAGGGCTAGCAACGGAGGAGCCGTATTTCCATTTAGAGGCCTATGACTCAATTTACAATACTTTTGGGAGTCAAGGTTTTTCGGCCGATGATGTCAAGTTGGTCCTATTTCAGTTTTCTTTGGAGGACAAGGCAAAGAAGTGGTTCTACACTTTGCCTTCAGCATCTATTTATACTTAGGCGGAGATGCAACAAATTTTCCTAGACGAATTCTATACCGCCCAAAAGACCAATGATGCTAGAAAGGGGTTGAGGAGCTTCCAACAACAACATGGTGAGATGTTCCATGAAGCGTTTGAACGATTCAATATGATGATAAAGAATTGCCCTCACCATGGGATTGAACTTTGGGAGTTGATGAATGCTTTCCACGAGGGGTTGAGTGCCGAAGATGCTCGTGATTTGATGTCCATTACCGGTGGGACTTTTGGCACAAATTATGAAAATGATGATTGGGAGTTCTTAGAGAACATGGCGATTACCTCGAAAAGAAAGGCTCAAGCATCGAGGAGAGCCCGACCGGCCATTGCCCGACCTCAAGTGCACGCAATAGATGATGGTAATGTTCAAACTACTAATCAAATTTATGACGTTTGTGCTTTGTGTAATGAAATAGGTCATGCGGCTGAAAATTGCCAAGGAATGGTGGAAGGGCAATATGAAGAGGTACATGCGGTTCAAGGTCAAGGTCAAGGAGGGGGTGGTAGAAACTACAACAACATGAACTCTAATACTTACCACCCCGGGTTGAGGAACCACCCAAATTTTCGGTATGGGAACCCTTCAAATCAAGCTAACCCGAATTTCCAAGGAAACCAAGGATTTCAAAGGCAATATCAAACGGGTCAAAGCTCTTCGGGTGGAAATGAGATGATGGAGATGTTGAAGGCGATGCAAAGTGAAATGCAACGAATGAACCAACGTGATGAGGTTCGGATGCAAAAGGACGAGGTTCGTGACAAAAGCATCCAATCGTTGACCACTCAAATGGGTCAACTTGCAAGTGACGTGGCGATATCGAAGAAAGCAAAAGGCCAAGTACAAAGTGACACGGTGACAAACCCTAAGAACACAAAAAGCATTAACATCAATGTGGTAAGCACCGTTCCAAATACTAAATTTAATGAAACATTGCTAACTTCTTCGTATCAAGTGAATGCAGGTTTGGAAAAAGATGCCGAAGTCGAGAATGATAAAGAGTATGAAGCGCCAATCGTGCCTATCCGTGTGGGAAAATTAAAAATCCCTTACGCGTTATTGGACTACGGGGCAAGCATGAGTGTGCTACCAAGTGATCTATACGATATGTACGACTTTGGTCCACTTGAAGGTATAGACACCATGGTGAGCTTGGCGGATGGAAGTTGGAGGCGTCCACGGGGAATGGTTAGGAATGTTAAGATTCAGTTGGGAGAGTTTGAATACCCGGTGGATTTTCTAGTTTTGGACTATGCTTCTACCAACATGGCATCACAACAAAGGGTAATCTTAGGTCGACCGTTTCTATACACAGCAAATGCTCAAATTAATTGTAGAGACGAGATTATTACCATGACCGAAAAGAACCGTAGGTTGTATTTTGATGTTCAAACTAGAGTGATTAGTTATGAGCCCATTGAGAGGAAGGGTGGTGAGTCTATTGATTGTATGAAGAATGTGTTTCAAAGATTGAGAAAAAAGCACCCCACCGGACCGTGAAGAAACACATATGGGTTCAAGCAGGAGTGTATTTGATTACCCACTGAGTCAAAATGAGACGGATGCATTTTGCCCAATGACAAGCTACAGTGGGGGAGGTGATAGGAACCGATTCTTTGAGCCACCATAAATGGTGGTGGCACGGTCTGGCTGAAGACTCGAAACTTAGCGCTGCTCGGGAGGCAACCCGGGGTTTTATATGGATCTTGTTGTTTTTATCTTTCTATGTTTCAGGGCCATGGCGACATTCAAGTGTGAGGAAGATGTGCGGATATTTGGGTGAAGGTGGTGATAGGAAGTCGGATTGTCTACAACATCTGTTGTGGCAAACTTCACCAGGTCAATGTACTATTTCCTTAGTCTTGTTATGTCCTTTAGTTTTGAAATATTGGTAGTTAGTTCGTTTGCTTTATGATAAAAAAAAAAAAATTGGGGTTTGAGAGTTTAAGCAAAGGCTGATGTTGTGGGTTAAAAGCGATCCTTCCCTCAAAGCCATACATTGGGACAATGTATCCCAAGTGTGGGGATGGGGGAAATTTTTTAGAGTTTTAAAAATTTTGTAAATCCGAGCAAAAATTGTCAAAATTTGAAAGCTTGATTTTGCCCCGCTTGACACGCCGACACCCATTCCTAGTCTTTTCTTGGTGAGGATTTGAGCCACACATGATTGTTATTGATATTTCATTGTTTGAGTGGCGGTGTGCGTTATGTGTTAATAGAACTTGTGTGTGAATACTTGTTAAATCCTAGAATTAGCATGCTTTTGAAAATGATAGGGGGACTTTTAGGAAGCCTCGTCTAGATGTGTGAGAGTGCGGGATTGGTGGGTTGGACCTCATATGTTACAGATATGAGCTTGGTATTGTGAGGGGTGGGGGTTTGGTCCTTAGAAAGCCATGTTGAGCCTTAGACCATTCGATTGTGACCTGAGCCTACTTCCTACAAAAATTTTACCTTTTGAGATGACCCGGTTTAGGAGATTTAGTATGTAGTATTGATGTTCTTGTATATATTGTTGAGTTTGATGTGTTATAAAAAATGAAAAAAAAATGATGAAAAAAAAAAGAGAAAGAGAAAAATATGAAAAAAAAAAAGTATTTAGTTGCAATAGTAGTTGAGAATGTTGAAGAAGTTGTGTATATATTTGATGGTTGCTTTGTTTAGTGGTAGAAATAAAAACCGGGTCAAATCAATTAGCTCTCGCATATATATTCCACCATTTTCCTACCTTTGCACCTAACCCCGTTACAACCCGTAAGTCCTTTTGATTCATAAGCATGCTAAATACTCAATAGGAGGAGACTTGATTTTTATACAAGCTTATTGTCGCACAAACACACACTTGCATTGAGTGGTTTAGCATTATGTGCTAATATTTCTTGTCACCGAGAGTTTTTGTGAGGGGTGTGTCTTGTGGTATGATTGAAAGTTAGTAAAAGGATGATACGTTTTAGCTTGGTTTGCATGTTGATTGCTTGTGGTTTGGAAATAGTGTTTGAATTGGTTGCTTGGGACAAGCAACGGGTAAGTGTGGGGATGAACCAAGTTAAAAAGATTCTTGAATTCAGCAAATTTGTACCTTAGATAAGTTTATTGGTCACGTTGATGAAGTAGTGAACTCGCAATATATAATAGTTAAAGATAGTTTCGAAAAAAGTAGAACCGTTCTAATGCATAAACACAACCTACCAATGTTGAAGCTATTACGTGGTTTTATTTCTCATGAAGCACTTGATATAATAACAGCATAGCGTCGTTTAAATCGTTCACATTGTCGTTGTCAAGTTCGTAAGTGTTATGGATTACCTTGTGCTTGTGAAATCTCAAAGTATAAGAAAGCAGGTCAGTATATTAAACTAAGAAAATATAAATTATCAAAAAGTTTTTTTGGTAATATATAAAAGCTGACAACTTATGCTTCAATGCAGGTTAATCTAGTCATTTAGATTTGGTCGATGAATTTTGGAGGAAACTTGAGTTACCAGTATATTGTGAGGATATTACTTGTGACGTCGAGTTGGAAAGTTTTAAAAAAGCCTTTGATAATCGATCCAAGCCTGGAAAGAAAAGTTTACTACAAAAGTTAAAAGAAATAACCAATCCAAGCATACCTTTTGTTGAAGAACCTGATGTTAAAGAAAATACTCGTGGACGACCAACTACAAAATCCAAACAACAAAAAAAAACCGAACCCTGTAATTGCTAAACCTCCCCTTCAACGAAGCTACTCCCAAAAGCCTCCAAGGCACAGTCCATTTGGGAACTCCCAAGATCATGATTACACTCAAGAGCCTGCAAGGCACAGTTCATTTATGAACTATGAAGAGCAAGATTACACTCAAGAACCTGCCAGGCATAGTTCATTTGTGAACTTCCAAGAGCATGATTACACTCAAGAGCCTTGGAGACATAGTTCATTCGGGTATCTAGAGGCTGCTACAGAAAGTTCATTAAGGGACCATAATTATTATGTTGGTTACATCAGTCCAGACGTGAACTATCAAATGCCTAGTGAACCAAGTTCGTTCATAAATCAAGATATTGATGGAAAAAACCATTCAAGGACTATGATGATAATACGGGCTACTACGCTAGTCCATTTGTAAACTACCAAGTTCCTGGTGAACAAAGTCCGTTCATGACCCAAGTCTCTGACGGACAAGGTTTTTTTGCCAACCTTTTAAACACACCGGGATATGATTTCATGGGGTTGAACCAAGATATTGTGGGACAAAGTTCTTTCGCCAACGCTACAAGTGCGCCGGGCTATGACTTCATGGGGTTGAACCAAGATCAAGCATCACAAGTGATACACAAATATATTCATCTAATTCCAAAAATCTTCCATGCGTATGTTACACGCATACATAACGTATTAGGTGATGGAAATTGTGGGTTTCGGGCGACAACTTCTGCTCTCGGGTACGATGAAGATGAATGGTTATTTATCCGGAGATCACTGATGGAAGAGCTACTCGAGTTTAGAAATAAGTACACTAAGGCTTTCTTAGGCTCATTCGAAGATGTGTTCACGTCCTTGGCTTGGTCAGGATCGGGGGTTGCACCTGAAAAACACTGGATGATTATGCCAGAGGCAGGATTCTTGATTGCGAACAAGTTTAATGTGATCGTTCATTTTTTATCTCAAGAAAAAAGAAACAATTCTACTTGTTTTTCGCTTTGGAGAGGCCCTCACGAGTTCCCAGAAAAAAAAATAATTACAATTGCACACGTGAATGGTAACCATTTTATAATGGTAGAATTGCAAGGAGAGTATCCAATTGCCAGCACAAACAACCTATGGAAATTAATGAGAGAAAATGATGCAGCTAATGAGAGAAAATGATGCAGCTGGCTGGGAGAATATATTTGAATCACGTCAAAATATGTATAATTCTTGGATAGCACAACCTGCTACATTTTCTGTTATAGATTAAAGATCGGTATGTAAATTATTAAATGATATTAATTTTGTAAAAAAGTACTTATTTTTATATAGCTTTTGTTACAACTATAAGAATAATTTGATAAATTATGACAACTAAAGAGTAATAATAAATAATATATCATTACTACTACTATTACTAATAATAATAAGTAGTTGTAACACCCGTGTGAACACACGGGTATGTTTAATAACGATCGAAATCCAATACTAAAAAACAGATTATAATATATTATTTAAATTATCTGCGTTTAGTTACATATCTTTATAAAAGAATGTTAAAGACAGTTTGTTTTAGTGTACATGTTTGATATAGAAATAAGTTAAGTAATTGATAATCATAAAGTTGTGTCGGTTTTCACATCGCAATCGATTACTTTACTCAAAGTACCGTAAACACTTGCTGCATCCGCAAGATCATTGACCTGAAAGTGATAATCATAAATTTAAAATCCAAATACAGTCTCAATTTGATATTAATCTTTGGGGTGTTCATTATTCTATTTTTTAACCAAAAAAACCTAAAACCAAACCAAGCCCAATGAGTAAAACTCGATAATCGCTGCAAATATTTCAGGTTTTAGAAGATCCCAAGAAACATCTTCTGACTTTGTAACGGTTACAAAATTTGGTTCAGATTAAAAAATTTGCAGCGAACCCACTATACTTAAAAATTTGCAGCGAACCCACTATATGAAATTATTTAATGAATTCACGTTCGCATTATACTTAAGAATACATTAAACTTGTTGACTGATTAAGTTTAGACACAAGAGAAGCATAACGAACCCACAAAACATGTTTAATTTCACTAAATGATTTAATTTCACTAACACAGAAAACGCTATTCCAAACCAACACTGTTCCAAACCAGTACACAGTTCACTAACACAAATATTCTTTGTTTATAAATCTGGTCCAAGCCCAAGCCTTGTTTATTAAATCTGGTCCAAGCCCAAGCCCTGTTTATTAAATCTGGTCCAAGCCCAAACCCATATGTTGAAAACCAAATATTTAATTAGGCGCGTTGGGTTTTGTGAATCATCGACGATTGAAGGTCATCAAAACCCTTACACCAATTCTATAGATTCAGGCTCGGGTCAGTTCGAAATGGATCCAATATAAGCAATTAAATTAAAACATAGCAAAAATTAACTTTCCCCAATCTAAAGCTAAGAAGTTATAGAAAAATATTGAAATATTTTAAGTTACTTTAGTTTTGGAAAATAAAGATCTCTTGTCAATGATTCTTTAAGGGCTGCATGTAATCTTTATCTTCCATCCAAGAATTTGCGTCAACTTCATTTATTTATTTATTTTAATTATTTTTTTTAAATTAATACTATATTTAGATGCACCATTACATAAACCTCCACTTGATCATAAACCCACTATGATTATAAGTCATTTTTGAAAAGAAAAAAAATTCAATAAATTGTTAAGCTTCTGTATCAAACATTATGGTATACCGGTTAGAATAGGCTTCCCTCTTCGCAACGTATTACCCCATGTCTCAACTGGCATTCTTAGGCCTTTCGAATAGTGATGTCTCGTTGGCGATGCATCCAAATGGGCTGAGCTGCTTGTATGCAGGTATGGTGCAGGAAGCCCAAACGTACCGTGGCTCAGGGTGCATGACTTTAATTTACCACATCCATGAAGAAGGGCCTGCATTTCAACCACACGATTATATAAACCAAAACTAAGAGTCTGTACATAGAGTTTAAACTTTAAATACACTAATTATACCTTAACGACAGACAAATAAGAGTCAGTTAGGCCAACGTATTTTCCCACCATTGCAATCTTGACCTGCAGGGAATTATCGTTGGTCAGACGCAAAATGAAACGTGGTAAGAGAAGAGAATAATCGGGATGAAAACTAACAGAGTTAGTGAGATTGTCAAAAGTTTCGGCCCGAGTAGTCCACTCTTGTAAATTCGGAGGTCCGGCTACACTGAAACACACAATATAATCGATTAGTATGCAATCTATTGTGTAGCAATATCATAACTATTTTACTTGATTATGCAGTGAGTCAGTGACGATAAGGTACATATAAAAAGCTCACCGAAAACAGTAGTTGAAACCACTGTTGGCTCAAACTACTGTTGTTTGTAGAGAAAACAGTTGGTTGAAACCACTGCTGGGTAAAAACTATAGTTTGAAACCACTGTTCGGATAAAACAGTGTTTTGTCGAGAAAACAGTAGTTGAAACCACTGTTGGCTAAAACTACTGTGGTTTGAAACAACAATTTTAAGCCAACAGTGGTTTCAACTACTGTTTTCTCCACAAAATACTGTTTTAGCCGAGCAGTGGTTTCAAACCACAATTTTAACCCAGCAGTGGTTTCAACCAACTGTTTTCTCCACAAAACACTGTTTTAACCTAATAAACCCAATAAAATATTACCCGACAGTGGTTTCTTAGAAATGACTATAACAAAAGCACACATGTATTTATTGATTTATACTCAAGTACGTATACATACTCATTGTAATAGAAGGGATGAAGAAGTAAACATACACAGCTAAGTGAAGTAAAGTACATAATCATATAATCTCAAAGTTGCTCATAAATAATGTTACCTATGCACCTTAGAAGCAGCGGAGTTCTTAAGAAAAATATAACTTACAACCTTTTATAAATATATGACTAAATCCATCTTTTATGCTCATTGATGTCCCCTGTTCCATTCTCATCGATGTCCCTCTTCCATTCAAACTTCCAACTCAAACGCTACCAGTCCCTGTTCCATTCAAATTAGATTCATTAACAAAGTCAACTAATTTGTTGGAACATTTAGGAGTTGAAAATAGGGATAGAGCCACTCAAATAAAAATGTTAGACGAGCGTTTTCTACTGTTGACGTGGTCAATGACAACGAACAGAACATGAGAAGCTGCAAATGGGTGTCTTACTATTTCTCCAACTTTCACAGGTTCATAGGTTTTCTCGAGATATTTAACTATCATACTGTAGTCTTGACGCCACGTTTATGTCTCTCACCGTTTCAAGTGCAGATGCAGCCTAACGACAAAATTGTTCATATGAAAAAGTATGTATTCCACGCAATAGAAACAAAAACTTAATCTGGTTTCTCACATGATATGTGTAGTGCATGAGAATAACCAGAGAGTGAACCATATGAAGAAAGGTACTGATATATTAACAGTTCTTAACTCAATTGTTCATATGAATAAAGGTACTGATATGTGGAGTACATGAGAGTGAACCATCTTTGACTAAAGTCTGACCACATAGCATCCGATTTCTGCTCTTTCTCCTTTGTATTCATTATTTTCTCAACGAATTCAAGCAACGTCTCCTCACTTGATGTCAGTGTTACAAAAAAATATTAGCTACAACCAGAAATCGAAAGTTTAGAATTGGAATTTGAATTTAGAACTCACATCTTTTGATATGCAAATCGGTGAGCATCGCCATCGGGAGGTCGGTGCATCATGTCCGAGCTCCATTAAAGCATATCGGTAAATCTCTTGACCGCACATGACTTTCATGAAGTTAGCCACCATCGGATTGAGTTTGCAATGAGCCGCAACTGTTCCGAGCCGCCTTAGACCCAGCCACCATTTCTCACATCATACCCATTATCCTACATCACATACATTAGCCACTATTTGACTAGCCGATAAGTCGGTCATGGAAAAGGAATCCCATAACCGATTAACTGAACTGAACCAAAATTAATTAAGACATGTTCAAGGAATCAAACTCTAGTTACGGGCCTGGCGGGCAATCTTTTTCAGATATTAGAACTTGGTTAGAAACAGCTTGTGTCAAATAAAAAGCCACCAAGTGAATCTCTTTATTTAAAAAGTTGGAATTGCATTTTAAAATTATAGTTATTTAACCATATTCAATACATTAAATATTTATGTTCAAAGAAATATTCTATAAAAAAACTACTACCAATTAAGAGTGGAGCCAGAAATATGATTTGTTATGCTCTTAATGAAACTTGAATCTAATATCAAATCAGACAATAGCACACTGCAAAGTCGAAAGGATTATGTACCTTCTGTAAAATCCATACTGAATCACAAATCCGTGATGTGAGTCCGACGCATATCCCCGCTCGCCTAAAAGCTTCCAGATCTTTTCAGCAGCAACATTTCTAGTGCTTTTTTGGGTTTTGGTCTAGGCTTCGCTTAGAGCCTTCTCCTGTTAGCTTGCAGCAGATGCAACAGTGTTGTTGGTGCATGAATCATCTGGGTGCTTGATTGAGAAGAGCATCTTCAAGAGATGGTTTCACAACTCTTATAAAACTATATCTAGATTGCACAAGAAGAAAGTGAATGGCATTTGTCACTCACCGGTTGCTACCTTAGTTATGTTTACCTGGTTGATAAAGCAAAGTCACCATCACTTATTTTCCCGTGAATCTTATCTGCAAGTTAAGACAAATCAAAAGAAAGAAAATAAGCAATAAAAACATGGCATTATAAGAGACAAAATATCAACAAAAAAAGAAAATATTTTAGCATTATGTCAATGAAAGACTCAAATTCATTTAGAATGGGTTTCCTATTGAATTATATTTGAGATGTAATCCGTAAATAAAAACAAATTTCATGATGGCAATAATTTCTTAATTATATACAATATAAAAAAAATGAATATGGTTTATCCAGCAATCAATAATAAAACTTTTCTAATAGTGGTAAAGGTGCAAATTTAACAATCCTAGTTGAGCTTACACACAGGGACCCATTTCAATATATTCATAATCATATTTTTACAGTTTGGGTTTTACGCAAAAAGCAACCACATATCACAATTACATAAGGTGAAAATCAATCACTTACTATTAATGGCTTGTCAATAACTGTAAGCATCGTTTAAAAATTAATATATGCTTTAATTCAACATAAAGTTTCTTTAAATTATCATTAAAACACTCAATCTTAACATTTTTGCACTAAACCAAATTAAAAAAATCAACAATATATTATTCATGCAGGTAATGCACATGTCTTTGCTGTGTTATATAATACATAAGTTGTATCTTATAATGCTTATTTGAATGGGCTTGTTATTGCAATAGAAAAAAATGACATCCATTTTAGTTGACACATCCATGAGTAGAAGTTTATGCTACCCGTATCATTTTTAGCTTCATTTATAAACATTAAGATTCATTATGTTAAAGTAAGTAAATAAGTTTTTTATAGGCATCTTAAATAAACGGCAGAGACCGCATAGTGAAGCAACTGACCTGCAAGCATTTCGGCCCGAGCTCGGGTTTTCCGGGTCGGTTATTCGGCCTTATTAAAGCGAAACCGAGAACTTGAAACCAAAAAATAACATATTTGCTACTGAAACAAAAACAAATAAATAAACGGCATGCACCGCATAGTGAAGCAACTGACCTGCAAGCATTTCGGTCCGAGCTCAGGTTTCCGGGTCGGTTATTCGGCCTTATTAAAGCGAAACCGAGAACTTAAAACCAAAAAATAACATATTTGCTACTGAAACAAAAACAAACATATTAGGTTTTTATTTTATTTGATGAAAACCTAAATCAATGAATCGTGAACATTCATATTGATGCAAATATACAGAGTATTTCAAATAATAAACTATTTATATGAGATATTAGTGCACAAAATCAAATGGTTTACACAGTGAGTAAACAAAGGAAATCACAATGAAAATAAAAGGTTTACACAGTGAGTAAACAATGGAAATCACAATGAAAATAAAAGTAATTGAACAGGGGATCAGAAAAACCTTTGATGGATGCATTATATAATAAACGTTGATTGAAAATAAAAGAACCTTTATCTGCAAAAACAAAGATTATCATGAACAAAGGAATAGAAAAACCTCTGTTGGAGTGGATTATACGTATTATTGCCATCATGAAATATAAATTATGAAAGTGTACTAACCTTGATTTGGGCAAAATAGAGAATAGGATTGGAAAAACCCTAATAAACATACACAACAATTATTAACATGAAATCAAGTGGTTTACACACGCGATTCTCGAATCTGTAAATCATCAATTGTTCAGGAATCTATAAAATATTAAAAATAAACACACATTTACAATCCAAATAAGTAGAGACTAAGCTGAAAGAATGACCTCATTTTTGGCAGAGCACAGAGAGGAGGAAGCTGCTGCCGCTGAAGACGAAGACACCGGAGCACAGGTTGCTCCGATCGTCAAGCTTGAAGAAGTTGCGGTTAGGATTCTGATTCTGATGTGAGATTTAAAATGAGATGAGAAAAAATTGAAGCTCTGAGTTTTAGAGGGAGAGTTTATAATTGATAAGCTTAGAGAAATCAAATTTTGAAATGTGGAAAAGGGTTTGAATTTTGAAATTCAAATTTTCCTTACTCTTTTTTCTACTGACTTTTTTTTTTGACCAACTTATTATTCATTATTCATTATTATTAATTAAAACTGAGTTAATTAATTTAATTAATAAAGATTATGACATCATCAGATCCTACATGGCATGCCTGAGAGACTGACACGTAGGCAAAATTACATCAGCTTTTAATCTCCTTTTATAGAGAAGATAGATAATAATAAATAAATAAATAAAAAGTGCATGCTTCTTTTACTATTTAGTTATAATAATAACTAATAAACAAAAAATAAATAAGTAACAATTAAAAAAAAAAGACAACTAAAAGACAAAAAACACTAAAAACAAAATAAAAGTTATTGATGGATGAAATGTTTTTGTAAGGGGGTGTAATTAGTAAAGAGATGGGTGTAAATAGAACACCCCATTTCTAATGATATTTTTCTCAATCTCTTCAGAACCTTTTTATACAAATTATTAGCTTTGAGCAAATAATATAAACAACCGCTATGGTTTCTATTCTATACCAGAAATAAATTAATGTTTGCAAAAGGATAAAAATGCCCATGAGATCGGTTTAAACAAACAAGGGTTAATGTTAGTATCCTATCTTGTTACAAAATGAAATGTTAATATGTCAAATTGTTACTTTGAACTATTAGTACATTAGATTGTTACTTTGCATAAACCACAGGAACTAACGGTGTAATTAACTCATTGTATAAATTATGGGGTGATTAAGTGTGATTTATGATTGTATTAATTTTCCTCATCAAAACCCAATTAAATGGGACCATAAAGGAGTTGATTAGTAAAGTATTAAACGATTTAGAGGCTGTTCGGTTGATCCGCTTCGCGTCTGATGAAGATGGAATGTTGCAGATACAAGTCGTTTGGTTTAAATGGGTGTCGTTTGAAAAGAAAGGCTGGTGTTGTTTGGATTAAATAGAATGTCATTTGAAGTGACCGTGTGATGTCGTTTGGAATGTGAGTCTTGTTGTTTGAAGGTTGTGCCGTGTTGTTCGAAGATGTCATTTAGATAAGACACCCGTAGGGGCCAACATTTTTGCGTTCCCCCCCCCCCCCTCAAACACGCCCCAAAACGCACGGTCCCCACCCCTGTCGGCGTTTTCCGGCGTTATTTCGCAAAAAAAAATAGCTTGATTTGAAACACGCTGAAAGTTCGTTTGTTTGCCCAATAGGACCTTGCCATGTGTGTATAATTAGTTTTAATTAAAAAAAACAAAAGAAATAATATTTGTGTGTGTATAATTAGATTTTGCTAAAGGTTTTTTTAAGGTTGATGTTGCAGGTGGTTGTGGGTGAAGAAGAAGATGATTTGCACATTCAGTCCCTGCACTTTGATTGTATTTAAAAAAAGGTTTTAAACTTCAAAACCTTTAATATTTCAAGTTTCAAAAGTATTATATCAGTCCCTAAAGTTTTGTTTATTAAATGTCTGATTTTGGTCTTTTATAAAACCTAAAATTTTGCAATGTATTTTTTTTTACTTTTTTCCGGCTTTTTATTTTTAGTATTGTAATTTTTGTTTTATTTAATGAAGTATTAGTTTTTAATTTAAAAAAAATAAATAATTGTGTAATGATTGGTTGGGGCATTATTCCACTACGTTGTAAAAACGCCCAATAATGCCCCATTGCTGACTGGACTGTCATATGGCGTAAAACACCTAAGGGTGGATGCATTATTTACTAAACCACTACACATGTTCTAATAGGTAGATGGTGTCGTCTGATATGAAGGAAAAGGGGGTTGTCATTTAAGTAGTGATGTGTGATGTGGGGCAGTGCCGTCTCCGAGAAATCTCGAAACGTTTTGGGCCTGGAGCCACTAAAAATAAATCGGGCCCATATAATTTAAACACAATAATCATCAGTGCCGTCTCCGAGAAATCTCGAAACGTTTTGGGCCTGGAGCCACTAAAAATAAATCGGGCCCATATAATTTAAACACAATAATCATATATAAAAAAACTATAATATGACAGTAATTGTTAAAACAATCATCAACCCGAATCACACATGAACACAAAGCGTATTTCTGAAAAGAAAAGAAAAGAAAAAATATGAGTAAAGCGATTACAACCCGAATCACACATGAACACAAAGCGATTACAACCCGAATCACACTTGAGCACAAAGCGATTACTTCTAATCACACTTGAACAATTTACAACCATAAACTAGACAATAAATCACTCATTAGCATTCACGTCAATCAAAGATGAAGGCCGAATGGTCGATTATAATAACAAGTTTAGGGCAAAAATTTGGTCGAATTTCATCCCTAATTTAAACCTAAATAACATAAATTGAAGCCCTAATTTAAACCTAAAGATAAAAAAACACATACCTTGAAGAGTTGAAGTCGATTAATCGATTAGAGCAGCCCAACCTCGTCTCGTTCTCGTCTCCAGCCGCACGCCCGCACCTGCGTTTTCTTCTCTTTTGTTTCTTCTGTTGTTCTCGTCCAGTCGTCCCCAGGTAGAAGCAGTTTGTTTAATTTTTTTTTTGGCCGTGCCCTCAATCTCTTTCACATTGGGTTTTCTTTTTGGGCTTATCATTGGGCTACATAATAACATAAACATACAATCCAATAACATATTACATAAACATATAATATATAGGATTTTTTTTTAAAACTCTGGGCCCTCAAGAAGTTTGGGCCTGGGTCCAATGCCCTACCTGCCCATACTAATAACCGGCCCTGATGTGGGGACTTAGTTTGAAGGATAGGGTGTCGTATGGATGATAAAATGTAAATCACCCATCAATAACCCTTAAGAAAGTATCACATTCTATGTAGCTTTTTTTTTAAATAACCTATGCCGCCTCTAGAACACAAGTTTTGGCGTATAGTCAGCGTATGACATAAACCTTAAAAAATTAATGTGTGGTTAACGTATGGTTACGCCCACCAACGTATGTCCACGCTAACTACAACTAAATCTTGCGCATTTGTTTAAATTCATGTATCATACCAAACTATAACCTGAACTTACAGTTTGTCCTTCTCAAACATCCAATAAAAAACATACAAAATGACACTTACACACATCAAATGTCATGTAACAAAATTCATCTATTTAGGTTACTATAATCATAACGTATATCTGCATCTTACTCACCTATTTTCAAATATTTACGTGATGTGTTTGTAAAGGATGTAAACCCTTCAAACAATTAGTTCACTTTTTATGATAATCTAGATAACATATGCCAACACGTCATATACTGATATTTATTAGTCAAATAAACTTTACACCTAATTGGGATGTTACAATGACACTCATGATGATCTAAACAACATATTGTTTAAAAAACTCCAAAAGCCTTAAATACTTTACATATGAACACCAACATACAACACTACTATATAACTAAGGCAATCACAAGCACTTCATCAAAAGGATAAGATATAACTATGAACGATCTGTAGACAAAAAAACACGACAAAAAAATTATAGCAGCTGTGAAGAAACTTATATAGATACACAAAGCTTCATACCATACATGAACTCAGTGGTAGACTCGGAAATTCTTTTCAAAAGGTGCGAACGAGAGATTCAATCAATTTTTCAAGGGGCACGGTCAGGATTTTTGCATAAAAAATACACTAAATATTTTTTTAAGAGTTGCGCCCACCCCACCCATACACCTAGGTCCGCCCTTGCATGAACTTCAAGTTGCGTATGTATATAGTTCAAAGTTATATTTAACATGATAAAGACATATTTAATATCACGTGACCTGAGTGACGTTACTTATGTTTTTTTAACGGCTAAAATCACACCAAATATGCCTTTTGTGAGATTTAAATCCACAACCACTTGATTAAGGAGTGCTAACACTTTACTACCAGTCTATCCCTTTGGGAACGAGTATAGTCATGTACTCACTAGTAACCTACCACACATGTTATGACTATGCCTTTAAAAAAAACACATGTTACATACAACAAAATGAGATTTTTATGGGTTCAATAGTGTTCACCCCTATCAAATCTTGCCACATGTAACTTAGATTTTAAATTTTTATTTTTATAATATAAATTCATTTACCAGTAAATTGATTTATCTCTAAAAACATGTTTTTTTTTTTTTTTTTACTTTTTAAAAGAATCTAAATACACGGTTACGTCTAATTTTCTTTTTGTAGCCAAATAATATAAATTTTATTTAAATGGAGTTGTGTTCAAAATAAATCACTTCTTTTCATTGTAAACCATATCGAGTACCAGTATCATACTGTATCACTACCAGCGTTGTATCGATCCCTTACTGTTACTTTACAGACCGAACAACACAACTACCAATATCAGTATTCATTTTTTACGTTTCCGGTTTTGATACAAATTTGCACTACCGGGGTGGTTTGTACATAAATCGGATTCCTATTGCATCGCATAGTAAAATACTAAAATCCCACCGGTTTTAAGGCTGTGTGGTATGGTATAACGCCCCTAGGGGCTTTATAATGCCACATCACCGCCACATAGGATCCATGTCACATAGAGGGCTTTAAAGCCCATCCCATTAACTTACATGCAATGGTTTAAAGCATATATTATGATTACCTAATTATTTGTTATTTAATTTATATACCTTTTTATTTTAAAACAAAGTTAAAAAAAATATAGCAAACATAATTTCAATAAAATTAATAAAATATTACAACCTATTTAAAAAGAAAAACTACAAAGCTACTTAAAAATACTACATGCTTAATAAAAGAAAATACCAACCAACTTAAAAAATAAAAATAAAAATCTACGTATGTTGCTCGTACTTTGTCTTACGAGCTTCTAAAATGACTGGTGTTGAGAAATATGGTGTGAAAAATGGGTAGTTTGATATTGTAAAACAATAGAATGGTGTGGTTGTGTATAAAAATAGAAGAGAAAAGATTGTATAGAATAATATGATTTAGGAAAAAAAAAATGTGTGACATATATAGTGTTAAAAGTAAAATTGGTTTTTTTTTTGAATATTACTGTTGAAAAATTGTATAATTATGTGAGGCCCACAAAAACTAGCCGATAGCTTTTGCTAACAGGGCAACGAAACAAGCTATAGCACCCCTCCCCCTTGGCGTTTAGAAAATAAGGAAGGGGCTCTATGAGCGTTATTGAGGGTGAGGTGACAGGGACGCTACCAGCATGGTCTAAATCACTGTTTTCAGACCCGGATCGACCGGTCGGACCGGGAACCGGAGGTTGAGCCGGTCCGGGTCATGGTATCGGCCCGGAAATGCGTTGAACCGGAGTTGAACCGGCGACCTGGCGGTTGGACCGGTTTTTTATATATTTTAAGATTTAACCCTATTAATTTTTATAATATTTACGATACCTTCCGGTTCTTACGTCCGGTCTGACCGATCCGACAAAAACACCGATCCGGTTCTGAATATATCGGTCTAAAATAAACATAAAAGATGACATGGAGGCAACAAGTTGTTGACGTGGGTATACACTCCATCCAGAAACGAACCCGACAGGTGTCAAAATCTCCAATGCTTCCGTGGTTATAGGAGAATCAACACAAAGTTTCTTCAAATCAAAAAAAGAAAACAATGATGAAAATTAGAGGGCATTTGAGATTTCAATTTTACCCATTTCCCCCTTAGCCATAATTTCATCTGAATCATCAAAATTGGACATTTTTGGACCAAAATTTGTTAAAAATCAATCAATCGAGATTGCCTTCCATTTACATATTTCTGATCCTGCAGGTAACATGTTCGATCAAATGCCTCAATGAATTTAAATGTCTGATTCTGCAGGTTATTTGTTCGATCAATTAATTTACATGTCTGATTCTTCTGCGGGTTATGTGTTTGATCAAATGTCTCAATTAATTTAAATGTATGATTATGCGGGTTATGAGTTTGATGAAATGTCTCAATTAATTTAAATGTTTGATTCTGCAGATAATCTGTTTGATCAAATGTCTCAATTAATTTTAATGTATGATTCTGCTGATAACGTGTTTGATCAAATGTCTCAATTGATTTAATGAGCTCTTTACATGATTCCTAAACATTGAATAATGAATAGCAATCTGATATTCGTAAACATAATGTTAGTTTGTGTTATTTGATGATTGGGAATGCTTTTTGTTTTATAGATCGCGGTTGTTGTAGATTCGATTGTTTTGTGGTGTGATTGAATAAATTCTTTCCTGGGTTTGCAAACTTTTGTGAACTTTGGGAAGAAGTGGAGATGTCTAGTTCTGTGGTAGTGCGTGTTTCGGATCAAGCGCTTCAGAACCAATTCTCACAAGCTCAACTTCGCAGCCTCAAATCCAGGGTAATTACCCATTTACCCATAGGGTTGTAAACAAGCCGAGCCGAGCTAGGCTGGGCTTGGGCTTGACTCGGTTATCTTAACGAGCTGAAATGTTGAGCTCGAGCTCTGCTCGTAAAAAGCTCGAGCCAACTCGTTTATTTCTAAAATTTTAAAATTTTGTATTTTTTTAAACATATTGATATATATTCAAACACAGTTGTTAATAGCGGATCGCGTAGCGAAGCGCTCATTCATCGCTATCTGATTTTGGCGCCTCCATGGCGAGTAAATAGTGGGATTCCAGGTTTTTTTTTTAGTTTTTCTTTTTGGTTATAATATAAATAGCGATAAAACGTACGTATACAATAGTTGGATTTTTTTTTGTTAAATATACGTATAGAAACACCGTATTTTGATATAATATACATATAAAATATTTCTAAATTTTTTTCTAGAGTATTGCTAAACATAAAATAGCGTCCTCTATTTCATCGCTATTGCTACGCAGCCGTGTATAGGTTTCCTGTCGCTATCCGCTATTCGCTATTAACAACTATAGAAAAAAAATTAACACACGGATATAGTGCAGAACATTTAAGTCATAAAGAAGGATAAAGGTCAAGTTACCATTTAAGTCACGATGTTTGGTTTGCTTGATGTGTAGTTTCTACGAATAAAGAAGGATAAAGGTCAAGTTACCGTTGGTGACTTGCCACCATTGCTTTCGAATTTGAAGCCCTTCAATGTGATATTCAAGGAGGACGAAATACGGGAGATATTATGTCAACCTGGTACAGATGAAGGAAGCAAACTTGATTTTGAGGGGTTTCTTAGGGTAATTTTTGCACATAAGTTAATATATTTTTTTCTGTATTAACCTTTAACTAACTGAGTTGTATGGGCAGGCTTACATAAATTTACAAACAGAAGCTACTAAAAAAATAGGAAACTCGAAGAACGTATCTTCTTTTCTTAAAGCATCCTCAACATTGCACACTGTGCAAGAATCCGAGAAAGAAGTTTATGTTGCTCATATTAATAGCTATCTAAAAGACGATCCGTTTATGAAGCAGTTTCTTCCTATTGATGCATCCACCAACGCATTGTATGAGCTTGTTAAAGACGGAGTTCTTCTATGGTATTTAATCAGGGTCTGCTGTTGTACTAACTGGTTTTTGGTAGTTTTTGTATATCATTCTTATTATTGTTATATCTTATTATGGTTTTTTATGCAGTAAACTTATTAATGTCGCGGTGCCCAATACAATAGACGATCGTGCTATTAACAAGAAAAAAGAACTGAATCTTTGGGAAAGAAATGAAAATCATACACTTTGCCTTAATTCCGCGAAGGCTATCGGTTGCACGGTAGTCAATGTTGGCAGCCAAGATCTGGCTGAAGCAAAAGTACGCTATTTGGCTTCTTTTCTTATTATATTAGAGGGTGTTTGGATGTGGTATTTATCGTTACCATAGGTGGAAATTTCGACCCATTTGTTTATAAACGCGTTGATTTGGCCATTTGGGCCGTGTTTTATCTTAATGGGGTCAAATGGAATTTTGTAGCTAAAAGGGGAAGGGGTCAAATGAGTACAATAAGGTATAGAGTAAAGTACACGGATGGTCCTTGTGGTTAACCAAAATATTGGATTTGGTCCCAAGCTTTTCAAAAGTACATGGATGGTCCCTGTGGTTTGCACTTTGTAACACATTTAGTCCCCAACTAACAAATTTAAAGGTTTTAGTAGGTCTAAGTTAGGGACTAAATGCGTTACAAAGTGCAGACCATAAGGATCATCCATGTACTTTTGGCAAAAGTTAGGGACTAAATACGTTACAAAGTGCAAACCGCAGGGACCATCCGTGTACTTTTGAAAAGCTAGGGACTAAATCCAAAATTTTGGTCAACCACAGGGACCATCCGTGTACTTTACTCCAAGGTATAAGTTTAAAGTCTAATTATAATGCAGAAAACCTCCTAAATAGTTTATTTCAAAGATTTAGGTTGTTATTGCAATAAGTTTGTTTTTAATCAGTTTATACAACAATTCTATTTATATTTTAAAAGAAACTGACAAAAAGTGTTAGCAGACCCATTTTTACAAGTACGAGACCAGTTACGTGGCCCATTTTGGCTACTTTAATTCTTTAAATCTGATTATTTTGACCTTGAATTATCAGAAAATTAAAAGCAGATCAAGTTCTTAACAAACGCTGAAACTAAATAATTACTTTCAGGCGCATCCAAACACCCCCTTAGTTGGGGCTTTTAGTTTATGTAGTCTCACTTAACTTCCTCAAATTTGCAGCCTCATTTGGTACTTGGACTAATATCTCAAATCATAAAGGTGGGTTTGTTGTTCTGTATATCCTATCATATAAAGAAAAGTACTTGTTTACTTATAACTTAACCAACCATGAGAAAAAAAGAAAATGTTAATGCATATTTGTATGTCTGTTACTGTACGAATAGGCTAGATCGAGTCTGTACTCAATATGTGTTTGTAAGTGTGTTTAAACGATTATCAGGTCGATCGAATGAGTCATTCGATTGACAGTGTGATATTTGTTTGACTGAGGTCAGACGAATAAGTCTTTCGTTCAATATCAAACGAATGACACAATCGATTAAAAAACAACATTCTGATTGCCTTTGAAGCCAAATTATTTTCTTTTGTTGTTATTAATCAATCACAACACACAGTCCCACACACAAAACACAGACATCCGCATGATCTAATTAAGTTTTTCATTTCTGATGTTTATAACTTTCTGTTCTGATGGTGGCCCTCTAGATCCAACTTCTGGCAGATCTTAGCCTTAGAAAGACACCTCAGCTTCTTGAATTGGTGGATGAGGATGATGTAATTCTTAACTTTTTGTTTCTCGTTCTTAGCTTTATATTTTTAACATGTGATTAATCATATGTACATTTTTTTCTAGGATGTGGAGGAGCTCGTAGCATCATCTCCTGAGAAAGTCCTGCTAAAATGGATGAACTTTCATCTTAAGAAAGCAGGTTACGAGAAAACCGTAACAAATTTCTCAACTGATTTACAGGTAACCACTATTTTGACGTATATGTATAGTTTATCAAGGTCTCATTATGTCGTATCCTTATTTTGTGATGATGGTATTAGTGTCCATGGTCACATTATTATGTGAGCAGAACTTGAGCCTCCATTCTAAAGGCTTTTTGAGCTATCAAGTTGAGCTTGAAGTTAGCCTAACGTCAGTGAGCTGAGCTTGAGCTTGACCGTAGCTAGAGATTGACCTATTTGTTTGGTTTAAGTTTACCGGCCCGTTTAAAACACTATATAATAGTGGACTTGCAACGAACGAGCTGAAGTTATATAGCCTCTCATTGTATTCTTTAGAGTTTTGACTATAGTTGGTAATTAGTAATTTAATTATCCTGAATCCTCTTAACATTGCATTTAATGCATTTGTAGGATGGAGAAGCGTATGCCTATCTGCTTAATACTCTTTCACCAGAACACTGCAACCCAGTTACACTGGATACCAAGGACCCTGTTGAACGGGCCACATTGGTACTTGAGCATGCTGAAAAAATGAAATGCAATCGATATTTGACTCCAGAAGATATCGTTGACGGCTCAACAAATTTGAATCTAGCATTTGTTGCACAATTATTTCATGAAAGGTTTGGGACGACTATTTGTTTTCATTCATTATGTAGCAAAATGGATGGGTCAAGCAAGTTTAGAAATAGTCAACCCGTGTAAATGTTTCAAAGGGTCAAAATGGTCAGGACGGGTTGACCCTTAACCTCTTCTCTTTTCCATTTTTTGAAATCCGTAGTGGGGCGGTATTTTAAAAAAAATTGAAAAAAAACGCTATAAAACGTCGCACCCCCATTACATGGGGCGTTGTTTGGCGTGGTTTTTTGAAAAAAATTCAATGGCGTTGTTTTAAAAACGCTGGAAGACATTTGCACCCACCAATCACTATTGAGCTAACCCCCACATGGTCTGACAACTTAATTAATGGAGGCCACTTTTGCAATAAATTAAAAATAATATTGGAGGAGCAGCAGCTTTCTCTCTGGCCCCACCAATCACTATTTAAGTTTTTAATTAAAAAAATAATAATTGGAATGGGCGTTATTGGGCATTATTCTCACTATGCCACTTTTGCAATAACCCCCAATAATGCCCCATGCTGTCTGGACTGCCACGTGTCGCAAAACGCCCCATGGTGGGGGCATTATTTTGTTTAACCACTACACATGGTCTAACAACTACCTTTTTATTTTTGTTTTTAAAAAGAATTATTATATTCACATGTAACCACCAATAATAACTAACCGTCTTCTCATATTTTTCCCTCATACAATCATTGTTCACTTCTTTCATTGGTCGTGGGAAAAAGTACGTGGTGGTTAGTGGTTATGTTTGAATAAGCTTTTAATAACAGGGGCATTATGGTCATTTCACATAAAACTAACAAAATAAATGGATGGGGTTAACGGTTTACAAAAGTGAAAGTACCGGTACTGTTTTGTCAATTTTTAAACTGTAGACTATAATGGTTATTTTCAACAAACCAAGGGGACGGAAAACGTAATTAACTCTTATATAAAAGGTATCATTTGTGATAGTTGCCTTTTTGCATACAAAATGACCCAAATTGAGCACAAAGTCATCTTTAAATAACTCACATGAAATTATATATAAATCTAATGTAGGACAAATGAAGTTGTTCATTGACAATTTATCTAGAAAATTCTTTCTATTTTTTCATTCTCCAACTTATAAATATGTTATAAGTGTAGGAATGGGCTATCTAATGATAGCAGTAAAGTTTCTTATGCTGAGATGATGATACAAGATGATGAAGAAGTGTCAAGGGAAGAGAGATGTTTCAGACTCTGGATTAATAGTCTTGGAATTACTTCACATATTGATAATGTCTTTGAAGATGTTAGAAATGGGTATGTATACATTTTTACACACACACACACGCTAGTTATTTGCCTTTATCTTCACATGTTTTAGATTTCAAATGTTACAACTCTTTTAAGGGATTTGATACACATAACCCTTAGGGCTATGGATAACAACTGATTTATGGTTATTAGAGAAGAGTATTTTTCAACCAACTCATGGTTATTGTTAACTAAAGTTTTAATTAAGTAATAGAAAACATACCATGGTTGTTAGCCCTAACCTTTTGGTCTATGTTTATCAATTTCTTTTTCTTGAACATAACAATGTAACCAATAGAATAATTGTGATAATACACCATTATTTACCCTTGATTATAATCCTAGTGGTTGGAGTGTGTACAAAAGTATCATTACCATGTAATAGACAAAAAGAAATATTGTTGTTAATACACTCGATACAAAAAGCATCACTAGGGTGTAAATTAGCCGAGCCGCTTGTAAGCTACTCGAGATAAGCTCGAATCAAGTCGAGCTTAAATGAGCTCGAGCCGGAGTTCGAGCTTACATTGGGGCTCATGCAATAAATGAGCTTGAGCCCAATCTTCATATATCGAGCTTTTGACCAGGCTCACGAGCCTAAACAAGCCTAATGTTTATATAATTTTTTTACTTAGAGTATATGAAATATATAATAACATAATAAGAATTATTCTATATAAAATTAGGATAATAATAATTAAATTATTTATATTATGCTATATAAACGTCATTATTTTATATATATTTTATTATGTATAAATATGATAATCAGTTAATAACAAACGGACCCAAATGTGAAAACCTACTCATGAGCCGATTTTGAGCTCTATACGATCTGAGCTCGAGCTCTCTTAAGTTAAGCGAGCCCGGCTTGGCTTGTTTACACCGTTAAGCATCACATTAGTAGGTGATTAAGTTGTGGGTAGTTAGATATATATTCTTATAAAGTAAAATCTCTACCAATTATTAGGTGCCACTTGGATATATAGGTCTCATTTTTGGAGGGAAAGGATGGTAGGTATTTATTTTATAAGTTTTTGCAGTGGTAAAATTTCTTTTTAAAGATTGTAATACTTTAAGATTTGATTTGTAACTTTAAATATTATTCACGTCAATTATTAGTTTACAAATCTTATATACTTGTATAATGTAGTTATTTTGAACTATTAAATATGTATAAGTGTTTTAACAATATAATTTTTTTTTTTAATTCGGCTCCTAGATTTATTGAATTTTCTATACAAACATGCCTATTATGATCTTAAACATGTCTATACTACAAAATATTAAAAAAAACATTTATTCAACCCATGTAATACACTGGTTTTTAACCTAGTGTGACAATATACGATGGCGGATTTAGAAAAACCTTGTAGGGGCAACATTTCAAAGAAAAGGGGTAACGAAATCGAAAAATCAACAATTTTTTTTCCAAAATTCAGATTAAATTTACAATACCGTCAGAGTGTCAAGGGGCAACGTGGGTTACCCCTTGTTAAGAGGTAGATCAGCCCCTGACAATATAGCATTATCTCGATAATAGTTTTCTTGCGCTTGCTTCCTTACCTTCGCCAAATGTGATTATTTTGATCAAAACAAACAAATAAACAAACGTACCAGCAAAATCCCACTCATAGCACTTTTTGATCGTAATCACTTTTGATTTCAGACCACTCAATGGTCACTTTAGACGCACATCTTAGGGTATATCATATGATTACTTCTAGTGTCTAAAACTCTAAATAATAAACATTCTCTTTTAGCTGCCTGTGTGATAACAATACTACATGTTTATATAAACAAATTGACCAACTTCTCGCGATATTTGGAGGGCTCTTGTTTTGTAGATCAAGTAGAGTAATTTACAACATTGTGTTACATTTTTGTTGTATATTGAAATGCAGAAACACATGATTGTGAATCTTTTGTTTGTTCATGCAGCTGGATTCTTCTAGAAATTCTAGATAAAGTTTCTCCGGGGTCGGTTAACTGGAAGCAAACAACTAAACCACCTATCAAGATGCCATTTAGAAAAGTCGAAAATTGTAATCAAGCTGTTAGAATTGGAAAACGTTTAAGATTCTCTCTCGTGAACATACAGGGTAATGATATCGTACAAGGAAACAAGAAGCTCATACTAGGTAATGGGCTCGTTACATTGCACGAAAGTAGATGTGGCAGTTTTGACTCATTTACTAATAGTGAATGGACCAATCTGGTTGTGTTTTATCTCAAACGAGTCACATAAAAAAAATCAGTTAAACAAGTTAAAAACTCATTCAAAGTTATTTGTTTACATACAACCTCCTAGATAGTTTTAGGGTTAATTGTAAAAACAAGCCAACCTTCATCATTTTTAGTTTTTTAACCCTTCAACCTTTTTCGATGTTGTTTCATCCCCTAACTTCGATTTATTTATCCAAACGTGTGTGCGTGTGTATATATATGTGTGTGTGTGTAGTAAGGGTTTATGTTATATTTAGTCAATTGACATTCTTAATCTTATCAGTTAAGTACCTTAACTTTCTTTTTTGTAGTGGTTATTCAAACCTGTGTTATAAGATGATCAATATATGCTATTTAAACTTTTTTAACAACTTAAATTAACCTAAGGGGCGAAACTGCCATAGTGTCACCTCTACAGGAAAGATGAACATTGTAAAGTTATATTTCTGGCATTTCAGCTTACCTGTGGCAGTTGATGAGGTTTAATATGCTTCAACTTTTAAAGCACTTGAAATCTCGCAACCATGAGATAACTGATGATTATATTTTGAAGTGGGCGAATCGAAAAGTAAAAAGCTCAGGCAGAACTTCAGAAATGGAGAGCTACAAGGTCAAATATTAGAACAAGTTTTGGTTACTCGTTTATTAATCTTTCTTTGTCACTGGTTGTTAATTGATTACCTTTTTTGTTGTTTTTGTTAAACGGTTTATGCAGGATAAAACCCTTTCTAATGGGATTTTCTTCCTTGAGCTTCTCACTGCAGTGGAGCCCAGGGTTGTTAATTGGAACCTTGTAACCAAGGGTATAACCGGTATGATTTTTTACCTTTTTACCCTTGTTAGGTACGTTAGACTTTAGGAGAATCTAGGACTCTTGAGTATCTAAGTAAGAGTTTCCCTTAAATACCCTTGGTATGTCTCTCTAAAAAAGTTATTGTTACATAATTAAGGTTCGTAATTGAATTTATTTATGTTCATTGCGCATACTGTGTACACCTGACAAAATGGGGATGTCAAACGGGTTGGGTAATGGGTAAACAAGAAATAGCTAAATGGGGAATGGGTCAAATGGGTTGACTATCACCCAAAATCTATACATCAATTATGTATATGAAATATTATGAGTGGGTGAAGTGTTTGCGGGTCAACCCAACCCGCCCCATTTTGACCAATACTAAAAATGACCCATTAATGACTTGTTAGTCAATCGGCCGGACTGACTATTCTGATTCATCTAGTCAATATTGGGTTCTTCAACTACCATCTTAATTATATTAAAGATTGTTCGTTAATTGTGGTGATAGACGATGAGAAGAAGCTGAATGCAACTTACATCATTAGTGTTGCCCGAAAGCTTGGTTGTTCAATCTTCTTGTTGCCAGAAGACATCATGGAGGTATATCGCAACCTTTATGTAAATTATTATTATATACTATAATTATAATTGCCTCAATAATCCTATTATTACGTAATAATCTAAAGGATTAATTTTATATATACCCAACCAAAACTAAAAATATCATATATGCCCTTCTAAATAGTTGAAATATCAAATATACCCAACGAATTAAAAACAATCTAATAAATAATAATTTTACCCTTATTTTTTTTAACTTTAAGTTTTCATATATGCTCATATTTTAACTTCATATTTTTATATAACACATTTTACGCTTAATTTATTTTTACCCATTTTTTCATAATTAACAGTATTCTCCATATATAATATTTAAGCTAAATAAATTAAGCTATAAATGAGTAAATATAATATTTGAAGTTAAAGGTCATATATAAAATTTCAAAGTTTTAGAAATAAATAAGGGTAAAATTGTCATTTATTAAATTGTTTCTAATGAATTGGCTATATATGATATTTCAACTATTTTGTAAGGGTATAGATGATATTTTTAATTTTGCAAGGGTAAAAATGATATTTTGCAAGTTTGTAGGGGTATATACGAAATTGCCCCTAATCTAAACTTCTGATATAGGGATTTATAAAGCTTTATGCATCTAAATACCCCCTGGATGATTTTCGACATGCTTGACCCGTTTCCTTATTAGTTGAATCTTTTAGCTTAACCATTTGACCCGTTAACATAACCCAAATCAAAACACTCATTATATTGAAGCTCTCATATATGGTGATAACTTATTTTTTTTCAAACTTCCAACTGCTTATGTAACTGTTTTTTGACAGGTGCACCCGAAAATGATGCTTGTGCTGACAGCTAGCATTATGTATTTTCACCTTCAGCAAAGCGATGAAGAACCCGAATCTACACCATCATCTGTTGCAGTCACACCCGATGCATCACCGGCCCTTTCTTTTAATGGTGACGATGACAGTTTTAGTTTTATGAATGGAGAACAATTCAGTACAACCATTGATGATGCAGCCTCAGATACCACTTGTGCTTCAAATCTTGAAGATATAAATTCACTACTGTAAATCTTGTTGGTTTTCTTTGCAAGAATCATAAAGGTTTACATACATTTATGAAAATTGAATAGGCTAAAGTTGTATATTTGATGAGAGTACAAAAGGTTAAAGTCAGTTTTGTGGGATTTGTATTTGTGGGTATGGGGTGTAAAATCTTTATTCTTCCATGTAAGTAATATTTGGATTTTAAACTTGATAATATTAACAATTGTTTTAACACAGTTTTTATTGCATTATATTAAGAAGATCATGGTCGCCTTCACAATCGAACAATGAAGTGACCGTATCACTTGTGGACAAAGACTTACGACTCAACAACGAGTTCAAGTAGCAACAAATCAACAACATACTCCATGACAAGGAATGTATATGAAAGTATCTTTAAGTGTATAATCATGTAAACACAAAGGTTTGTTTACAAATGGTTTTTATAAAACAATACATCTTTATTGAATAATGAGAGAAATCTTCCTTAGGAGGAGTGCTTTTAAAGTTAAAAAAAAAAAGTTAAACCATATCGGTCTATGCATAAGGAGAATTGGTCTTTGAATAAAAGAAAGAAAAAAAAGGTCAAACGTGTCTGTCTCCTAAGATAGAATAGTCAACAGCGATAGTTGTATACATGACAAATGTTTATTTTTGCCTTTGGCCATTTTTGAATGAAAGAAGTAGATGTGTTTGTAACCATCAAGGAAGAGAACCCACTGCGTTGGTTTAGAGAATTTTTCTTTCTAAACTATATTACAAGTCACGTTGTCTCGTATTTCTTTTTATAAGTATTTCTTTTGTAAAATAAGTGTCTAAAAACTAATCTAGTGGTTCATTATATAGTCAAATTTAAAAGAAAATCGACAGACAATCAAGCGAAATCATCCACATTGTTAAAAGAAAATTTGCAAAATAATAATAACTAGGTTTAACACCCGCCGCGTTGCGGCTGGGGAAACAATATAGTTTCACATAAAGTAGAAGCAAAGTGTTTGTTACATTCCGCCTAGTACGTCTGTTCTGTTTTGAAATGTCTTTTTTCCCACTTCATGATTCTCTAACCACTTCGTCAACTTCCCCTAAAAACACCAATATAACAACAATCATCAAGTTCACCAATCTTCTCGTTATCTTAAGGGAATACATTTGGCATACGACTAAATCAACCCACTGCATAGATTAAAAAAAAAACTTATAAAAAGGGAAACAAAATCTTACGCAAGACGGAACATATCAAATTGAAATGCCACCCGTAATTTGTATAAATAAGCTGCACAACCAGAAGACAACAATTAATACCAGATGACGAATATCCACAGCCTTACTACTTTTAGCAAAACCCTACGTAAAAATATATTCTGTATGACAAATTATTTTTGTAGCTATTTGACTAAAGAAAGCTTAATGTTAACCTATATTAAAGTAGCAATGCGGTTGCTCGAGCATAACCAGAACATAACAATGTACTGTAACATGAAAATGAATGCTTAAAATATTTAATATTCATTATCTATCAGCTCATGACAAATAAAAAATAAGTAAACAGACTGTTTAGTTTGGACTTCCCATTTCTAATTAACATTAATGGGTTGTTAAAATCAACATAGTTAAACTTGTTATGAAGAAAGTAGTAAACATTTTTCGATGCACACAAAATATTCTTATAAGCTTTGAGAAAAACATAATAGGCCTCATTGCGACTCCAACCAATTTTTGAAAATGCTTTTAGAGAATAAAAGTATGAAATGATATAGCATACAAAATTAAATGTGGTTAAGTTGGATATTTAAATCAGAGCAAGACTGGGCCTCTACATCTCCATGAACTATGTCATAACTTTGAAGCATATAGCATGCTTCTTCTGTATCTTTTAAACATCCAACTTCCGAATCATTTAATTCAAAACAATACCTAATAACCATGTATTTAGAGCATTTTTTAAATATATTTTAACAGGGAAGATTATACATCTGTTTATGGCTTATCTCTAAATCATTCCTCCTTGTCACTCTCGTCACTAAAGTAACTCGCTTTCTTCATCTTCTCTTTTTCCCTTTCTTCCTGCCTTTATCCAGACTCACATATCCATCACCCAACAACCTCTCATCAGCCCCGTTATCCACCAACGATACCCAATCAACATTCACAAACACCTCCTTACCACCATTTTCCTCATCATCCCCACCCCATTCCTCCTACAGTCCTACTTTCCCTACATATGTCCACACCTACCGGAAGCAAAATGTAACACTTGAAAAACTAAGAAGTGCATACAAAGGCAAAGCCAAAGGCAAAGGCAGAAATCGGAAAGATAAACGCACCTGAACTCTGCTAAAATGTCGGGAACGTTTATCGCAAGATACACACCATCACAGACCCCATGAACCCTAAAAGTTGTCGCGTGTGTTGCTTGATACAAAGCTACCATTCGTCTACTTGTGGTGGTTTCTCCATTGGTATCGCTAGGTGGCGTATGCAGCGTCCCTATGCTAACAAGATCAAAACAAAACAAATCATAAGCAAAACCATTTCATAAGAATTTGGACTCTTGATGATCAACAAATTAAATAAATCTGAAATCCCAAATTGCAACCAACATACAATTATGCTTATGAACGTTATGATCATTAGAAACAAATATAGTCTCCTACTTAACATATTAAAAACTGTCAGTAAATCAGAACCAGTGGAATGCCGATGCACCCAGGAATAGAACATACAGGTGAAATACGACTTACCGGAAAACTCGCTGAAACCCTAGCTTCGTTGAAACGCAACTGAACCGTATTCAAAAAAATCATGCCCCCGAATGAGAATCGGGTACGATAGGGTCTTAATAATCCAAATTACAACGTTCCTACACAAATATATGCAAGAATCCAAACCCATCTTTGAGCAAAGCAGAAAAGAAATTCAAATAACTTAGTTTTCAATCGAGTGATTTGATAAAATCGAGGAGCAGATCAATAGCGCATATACAATGGAATCAAAGCTGAAAAGGTCTGTTCTTACCTCTTCTCATCAAATCTATGCGGTGTGGGTTCGCTGGAGCATCGTCGGAGTCTCGCCTGAAATTTGTAACACCGAAGTAGTCTTAATCAACACATCAATAGCCGATATATCTGATGGGTAAACATTCAAGTGAAAATAGGGCTTACCAGAACCCCAACGTCTCGTCGGAAACACAAATGCGTACCCTGTTAGCTTCCCCACCGCGCCGATGTCGTAGCCGCGATGCTGCCTAGAACCACCCCGTCGGAAGAAACCTTTCAGGCGATATTTGTGAGGTAGAGCGGTGAGTTGTTTGTGTTGGGGAGACTTTCTGAGAGTTTTCTTGGTTTTGAGGCAAACAAAGAACAGAGAAGGAGTCACACGTGTTAAGCTAGGTACTTACCTCATACCTATCCCAATAAAATAAAAGAAGTCCCAAATTTGCACATTGTACAACTCGTAATGCATGTTTATGTTGCAATTTCATATTATATAAATATAAATAATAATAATAGTGTTCCGGTGGCATTTCTTCCTCCTTCTTCCTCTTTTTATAGCCTCTTTTTTTCTAGATAGGCTCCACGTCTTTTCACTTGTGTTTTTCTTTTCACATGCCCTCATTATGACATGAGTCTTTGTTGTAACTCTAATTTTGTCAGAAGGTCTTGAAAGTTGTCTTTTATGAAAGAAAGTCCACCCTTGGGAATTTGGACTTCTTTCGTCATTATTTCCTCTCTTGACGCGTTCATGCTTGTCTCATAAAGTTGGTGGACATGGGGAAGAGAAATTTTGACTCCATGTGAGTCTTTAAGACTTGGTTTTAATGCCTATCTTTGTAGGATATTGAATCAGATTATAAGTTATTTGAAAACCGTATTTAGAGTATATGATTTATAAAAGGGAAAATTACCAAAATGTTGGTTGATCAAGAGGGTTTTCAATTTTGTCGCCCTCTTGCGTCCTTGGAATGACTACTCAGCCTCGGAAGCGCCCGTATGTTTTGTTGATGCGTCCATGTCCTAGAAGCTAACACGTGTCCCACATGTTGAAGCGTCGGTGGACGCAATGATTCCACGGCTTGCGTCCCTCGTTTCTTATCAGAATTATAGCGTCTCTTTATTTATTTGGCTGACGCACCGGAATGGTCCGGCTGACGCACCGGAATGGTCTGGCAGCCGCATCGGAGTAAAGGATGGTCGACGGTTTAGAAAAGGTCTGGCCGACGCATGCGGAACGGGTTGAAGTTCAATTTTTTAATATTTTGAAGTTCAATTAATTATTTTATTGTTAAACGGTTTTGACATATTTAAGATCCCCATATTTAATTATTAACATATAACAATTTATTGTTAAACCGTTTCAAGATTTCTTCCCCTATATATACCATTACTTCTTCATAAAATCCCCATTCTGCATTCAACATCTCATGAAAATATCCTTTGCCCCCATAGATTTCACACCTTCAAATATGTTCAGACCCCCTGAAATTGATTTCACACCTTCAAATCTGCATTCAAATATGTTCAGACCCCCTGAAATTGATTTGTTTGAAGGTGCCTTAATTGAAGATGACGTTTTCCTAAGTTTTAGAATTGTCGTTGTTTGTACTCGACAATACTTGTCTAATGGCACGGGTGTCAGCCGATTTCCCCGTCCACGTGCTCTGATCACTACAAAATGTTCAAGAGCTCATCTACAAAGAACACGTGATGCATCAAACGGGTTGTTCGGCACATGACGGTGAAGAAACTGCGAACAACCTGTCCCGTATCACTTCCGCCAAAGTGTAAACAACGTGTCGATGAAACTTACCAGTTCAAGACACATCGTTTATCTTTGGCAGATGTTTTGATGCGAATAATCGCAACCACAAACAGAGATAAAACAAGTTAAATATTGAAACTTGAAACCTTTTTCAAAAAAAAATAAAACTAAAACAACAAAAAGAAGGGTGGCAACGGGACTCGAACCCGCGTGCCTACCAGGTCCAACCCCACAATAACACACGCATCACAAGCCATTGTGCCATGGCCTTGAGAACGTTTAGATATAGATTGGTTTAACTTTTATATACAAGTTACGCTGAACCTGATTGAAACTAAAACAACAAAAAGAAGGGTGGCAGCGGGACTCGAACCTGTGTGCCTACCCGGTCCAACCCCACACTAACACACGCATCACAAGCCATTGTGACATGGCCCTGAGAACGTTTAGATATGGATTGGTTTAACTTTTATATACAAGTTACGTTGAACTTGATTGAAACTAAAACAACAAAAAAAAAAGGTGGCAGCGGGACTCGAACCAGCGTGCCTACCCGGTCCAACCCCTCACTAACACACGAATCACAAGCCATTGTGCCATGGCCCTGAGAACGTTTAGATATGGATTAGTTTAACATATATATTCAAGTTACGTTAAAGTTGATTGAACCTTTTAAAATTTAAAATTATTAAATGTTATTAGGAATGTGGTGAACCTCATATATGCAAACAACATTCAGTCAAATTCAACATAGACTATCTCTATTCTTTTTATTATTTATTTATATGAATTTCAATTGGTGATTACTAGTAGAGTTTATTTAAATAAACTGTTATAAAAAATATTTTTTATGGAGTAAAATTTGACAATTTCTTAAAATTTATTTTTAGACAGCAGGTGCGTTAGTAAAAAAATGTACTAATTGTGCGCAAAAAAAGAGGTGACATCTAATTAAAAGTTTATTTGATACACATTAATACCATACAAAACACCTAATCTACTAAAAATAGCCTTATGGTCTACCACTCCGAGACATGTTTGAAATCCCGCCAACCTGGTGCCGATAGTTGATGAGAGCGATTTGTAAGGTGTCGTCCTCATCGATGTCACCACCCAGGTACTCAACCTCGTTGTGGATTTGCTCAAACCGCTGACAATCTAAATGTATCACCCAAAACCGTGAGGACAAAGCGTCCACGGTTCGGTTGTGTGCGCCCGTAGGTGCTGTGAAATCTTGCATTACTATCCTCCATAAATCGCCTTGTCTACGGCGTGGTGGAGCACATACTACCTCGACACATATGACTCGCAGAGAGCGAGATCTTCCTCGGCTGTCCAGGGGTTATTTTCCATTGGTTGTTCTTAGGTTTGGTGAATGTATGGTGTTTGGACAAAACAAGTGGAAAACGGCTGACTTTATGTGTGGAGAATGCAAGTTGATTTTGGTGGTATTTATAGTTTGGACCTTTATAATTTGTCTAAATATTAATGGGTGGTATTCATAATAACATTTAATAAAACATGATAACATTTACAATTCATAAAACATAACAACTCTAAAATAAACAATAGCAAATATAATAAAAATTAAACATCATACCACTAAATTTTATTACATAAATAAAATTAATAAAACAATTAACCAACCATAAATCAATTAAACAAAATATTATTCAGCAGCAATCAACACGTTCACTCTTCAAGTCCCCGTTGTAAGTGAGTCCTTAAGGAGGTGGAAGACCGTACTGATAACACGGTGTGATTCTAGGTGCCCGTTGTAGATGAGTTCTTCACATTTCTTAGAAGTTCCCTCACCCTTTAAGGGTTAAAGCGATCACATCCGTGTTATCTGCCAGCTACCGGTTTCCATCAACACCAGCATTTCTAAAGCTCAGGAAAACGTCATTTTCAAAACATGTAAACACCTTTGTCTCTATTTGTAGACTACCAAAAGAAATTAAGATAGGCATTGTATAACGCTACATGGATAGAAAACATCTAATTTTCAAGGGTATTTATAGGCTGAAAATTATAACAAATTATAAAAAGGGACCCTTATAAAAATCAAATAATTTGAAAAGAATCTGATACATGTTGCCACGCGTCCGTCTGACGCAAGACGCCTCCGAAGCGTCTCCACGACGCAACAAAGTACGATGCAACCATCAACCGAGGAGTCCGCCTGACACTTTCCCAAGCGTTCGCCAATCAGTCCGTCCGGTGCGTCGGCCTAACTCATTAATTATTTAGTTTTTTTTTTTTTTGAATTTTTTTACTTATTTGGGTATTTTTTTTTCCCTTTTAATTTAACTTAATCTTTAATTTTCTATTATTTTTTTTGTGAAAACTTTAGTAATAAGCAAAAATTCTTTAAAAAATCTACAAAAATTATATAAATATTCTGCAACAAAAGAAAAAAAATCTAAGAAAATTTTACAAAAATTATCCATTCCGTTCTGTAGTTTAAAGTTATGTAAGTTAAAACAAGTTAGCTAATTAAGTTAATATGGTTAGTATAGAGAATTAAGTTGAGGGGCCGTTTTTTGTTAAATATTGAAACTTAAAACCTTTTACAAAAAATAAAAAATAAAACTAAAACAACAAAAAAGGGTGGCAACGGGACTCGAACCCGCTTGCCTAACCGGTCCAACCCCACACTAACAAACGCATCACAAGCCATTGTGCCATGGCACTAAGAACGTTTAGATATGGATTACTTTATAACATATATATACAACTTTCGTTGAACTTGATTGAACCTTTTACAATTTTCCCATTTTAAATTGTTATTAGGAATGTGGTGTACCTCATATATATACAAAAAACATTCAGTCAAATTCAACATGCACTATCTCAATTATTTTTATTATTTATTTATATGAATTTCAATTGGTTCTTAGGTTTGGTGAATGTATGGGGTGTGGACAAAACAAGAACAAAGCGGCTGAATATTGTGTGGAGAATGAAAGTTGCTTTTGGTGGTATTTATAGTTTGTCTAAATATTAATGGGTGGTATTCATAATAACATTTAATAAAATATAATAACATTTACAATTCATAAAACATAACAACTCTAAATTAAACAACAACAAATACAATAAAAATTACACATCATACCACTAAATTTTATTATACAAGTAAAATGACTAAAACAAATAGCCCCCTCTGTAAGTGAGTTCTTCAAATCCCCCCTTTGTAAGTGAGTTCTTCAGGAGGTGGTGGAAGAACATACCGATAACACAGTGTGATTCTATGTGCCCTTTGTAGATAAATTCTTCACATTTCTGAGAAGTTCCCTCACCCTTTAAGGGTTAAAAAAATCACATCCGTGTTATCTGCCTGCTACCGGTTTTCATGAACACCGACATTTTTAAAGCTCAGGAAAACGTCATTTTCAAAACATGTAAACCCTTTGTTTCTATTTGTAGACTATCAAAAGAAATTAAGATAGGCATTGTATAACGCTGCTTGGATAGAAAACATCTAATTTTCAAGGGTATTTATATATCGAAGATTATAACAAATTATAAAAATCAAATAATTTGAAAAGATATGTTGCCACCCGTCCGTCTGACGCAAGACGCCTCTGAAGCGTCTCCACAACGTAACAAAGTACCATGCAACCATCTGTAACACCCCGAAAACGGGTTTGGTAATCAAACCCCGTTAATACTAAAAGACGGGTAAAGTACCGTTAGTGGTAAAAGTAACCGGGTAAATATTAGGATTTAAATAAATAATCCTAATATTAACTACAACGTGAATAAAAGCTTTTAAGGAAATGAGTTTATAAGAGGCCCGAAGTAACGGGACTTAAATTAAATCAAGTCATAATTTTCCCGAATTCACCAAGTAGCTAGGAATATTAACCTAGTTAAAAAGGTGTCTTAAAACAATGAAGAAAACATGGGTAATAATCCTTTTTATAAAGTTACAAACTAAAGGGGCTAAAAATGGAAGATTCGAAACTTATTTATTAAAAACAAAACACTACACACACTAGTGTGTGTGTGCGTGTATACGATCAGGAGCAGAGCTCCCCATGGAGCAAACCCTAGTTCATCACAAAATCAACAAATTGAAGCTCAATTCAAACCCCAAATCAATGCATGAACACATATAAATGATCACCTAGTCGTTGGGATCACAAGGTATGTTGAATTTTATGATTTGGTGATACTTTGAGATTATGATGAACAATCATAATCGAAATTCTGGAATGAATGTTGAATCTATGAGTGTTATTGTGATGAAATTTTCGTTTAGAAACAAACCCTAGTTGAAAACTTGATGAATTGTTGTCAAAACTAGGGATTTGATAATTACCCTATTATGTGTTAAGTGGGTTTTATGATAATATGAGGAACACTCAGATTAAAATGTTAAATTGATGAATGTTGATGTTATGATATAAGTTCTAGATATAGTTCATAAACACTAGACATAGAGGTTTGATTTTTGATGAAAATCTTGGTGAAAATAACTAGTTATGAACTAGTTAGTAAATATGTAAAATTATGCACATTAGGTGTTTGTTAAAATGCCTAAATGAGAACTAAAGTGTTGAAATTTTGGGTGAAACGCGTATTTGAATGATATGGCAACTATGCGTAATATGAAGTGACAAGGGTTCTAAACATCATGTTGAATTAGACTCAATTGTGTAAACCGTGTGATTGAAAGTAATTAACTTTTGATAAGTTAATCTAACCAATGATGAAGTCGAATGGTAGTTTCGACATAGAGAATAAGTAGGGTGGAATGGTCACGATTGTTAATTACTAGTCTAACCACCTTGTAAATGTTGACAATAGTTTGACGCCTAACGAGCTAGGTGGAGGCTTGGGAAAGAAGCGGTCAAACGAATCAAGCACGAGAAAAAAAGCGTATTCGGGATGTGTAACACCTCGAAAATTCGTGTTCAATAGAATAACGACACGTGTCATGTAAGACAAAAGTATTATAAACCCGGATCCAATTAAAGATGTATGGCAGGATTTAAAAGTGTCGTCATGTTAATTTATACCTCTGAACGACCTCAGTATGAATCCCAAGACCCTAAAATGAATAATAAACATCTGATATACATTCAAATCCGGTGACTCCTAGTAATAATTGATTCATATTTGCAAGAGTGGAATCCCACGAAGAAATGCACGACAACTTTCGTTTATGGCCCTCTCAAAAGAATCTAAGTCAACTTTACAACATGGTAGGGTGGTGTAAACTGTTCAAGACCCAAACAAGAGGCCCCATACTGATAATTGAGGCTAAAATTCGAAATATCTAGTTACCCGTTCGAAACTTGAAAGGTCAAGAGATTTTTGCCCCTGATAAAGAGCTTACGGACCGTAAAGGTCAACCCTTACGGTCCGTAAGGCATGCACAGCGACAGAAAGTTGGCAGTTGGCTGTTATAAACATTGTAACCGACTTAGTCAGATATTTTCACTTCCATGGGCGACCCCTACTGACTTTTAGACCTTAGGAGCACTGGTAAATGATCTGGGAACAATGCTAGACTTGTGTGGCATGATCATGAGCAACCAAATTCACTATAAAAGGCCCTCATGTTGCAACCATTTGATCACACCTTCCATCTGCAATTGTGGAGCTTCCTGGAGCATAAGAGCAGACCCAAGTCATCCCTAGTCATGCATTAGACTTTGGTAAGTACCCTTGACCTTCCTTAATCGAGTTTTACTTAGTTATTAGCTTAAAAGTCAAACCGTCGTAATTAACGTTTGACTTAGCGATTAATCATTAATGGTCCAGTGATTAGTAGAATTGAAGGTAGTTATAAGTTGGTAATTATGTGGGCAATAAACCCTTAAAAGGGCACCCTCTGATTCCCGCTCTAACTAGATCAAATGTCGGGTCAAAGTTGTTTGTAAAAAGTCAACAGAAGCATGATTTTCGGATTAACGCATAATTAGCAATGTAGAAGGCATGTAACCTATTTTATCACTCATATAACTTAGTAATAAATGTAAGAACATGTCTAAGCATGTCCCACCCGACAATTTTCTGTTTAGACCCGGTTCGGAACCGAAAGCCGCAAAACTTTGACTTTTGCTTTGACTTCAGTTCTGACCCGATTTGGTATGATTTAGAAATGCCTTAGAGCTTCATTAGGACCAGGTTACATGTTGGAATAACCCTCTGTGTTTGGTTCGTTGATTGCTTGATTTGTTTACATATTTCCGTTAAATGCCTAATATTGACCAATATGCCCTTTTGACCATAAAACGAGAATTTTGGATATGTGAAAGGAAAATAATCTTTGTTACTGATTTATAAACATGTCCCTAAATTTTCACATCAGTTGGAGGTCTAGGTTAGGAGTTATGCTCATTAGCGTAATTAGAACGCCTTTTAGTAATTAAACGGCGTCATTAGCATAAAGCCTATCTAAACCCAAGTTTTGACACCAAACCTTTTACCCAGTGATGTAATATAATATTTTGGGATTTTTAAAGATTTTTTAATTATTTTTAACATGCTCATAACCTAAGGTTATGACCTTGATTTGGTAAATACCGATTATACCCTTTTTGGTTATAAAATGAGTTCTACATAGTATTTTGACACCAATCCAATTGCTACTGATTTTATATAATAAATGAAGTATTTTGAACTTTATAACCTGATCAGAAAACTCAGATTTCCTGTATAACCCGAAAATCGCTTAAAATGGCTTTTTAAGCGTATTAAACACATAGTTTATGTTTAAAACCATTTTTGTTATTTAAGACTTATCACAACTGATATGACCTATTAAAATAAGTTATTTTACTGATGTATTCGGACCCGAATCTCAGAATTTCATTTAACCTCTTTTTTAACCTTTAAAATGACCAAAATACCCCTACGGGGCTTAAATTGAGATTAAACTCGTTTTGGGCATAATGGAAGATATCCTACTGATATCACAACATATTTAAGGCATATTAACTTAGGAAACCTGTAAAGGACTCTCATGGTTACCCGTTACGCTTATGGCGCGTTCGGTTCGGTTTATGTAACTAGTTTGCATAAATTAGCCGAAACGGGTCAAACCTTATCGTTTTTATCTCAAAATACAGAATGTGTTTAGATTACCCATATTATACAAGTCTTCAAACTTGTCGGGTCTGAATCACATTCTATTCCGGTCTTCGCTTAATCACGCGTTCGAACCGTATCTTTCTTTAAAACTAACCGGTCTAAGTTTAGGCTTAATTAAAGACCCGTTAGGATTCTAATAGGTTATTATAAACCTTCGTTCCAGAATAGGAGACCCAGTAAAAGCTACACGCACTTGCTTATTGTGATTATTACTTTGCAAAGGTAAATACTTTTAACTTATTTCCCCTATACGGGCTTGGGGTACGGTATATAAAATACCGCTTGGTCGGGCATTGAATCTTTAATCGAATAGAGGTTAAATCATTGATATGCTCCGTTTTGAAATGTTTTGTTTGCTTAAAGCCTTTGGGGGGTTAATGACCATGTCCCGGATATCCTTTGCATCATTTTACGAAATGGCCACGACCTAAGCACGGGGTGTAGGCGTACACCCGTCAGTGCCAAAATAAATAATGTGGTGTGTCTATTGATCTTTAACCCGGTCTACGGATTGAGCTACTGAACGCATAAGGAACATGTAATTCTTTTACAAGATTATATTCAAATAATTATCCCAAGTTATAAAATGTTTGTGCCAGGTGCATCCAAATCAATTTTTAATCATTTTTTAAATGAGTTAGTTGATTGTATTTACCAGTGTAAACTGGCGTATTTTCCCAAAAAGGTTAAGTGCAGGTACTACGCGAACTAGGCTGGCTTTCTCCTAGCGTCCACAATAAGTCTCGCAAGCTTGGATGTCAAAACTGTTGAACAACGTTTCCTATTTATTTTTTATCCACCTGTGGATTACTTTCAACTGTTGTGATACTTGATATTACAATTTATTAAAGTTGAAATATATCTATCTTTTGCTTCCGCTGTGCATTTAAATATTGTGTTGTTTGACTGTAATGTTACCAACCACGTCACGATACTCCCCACCGGGCCCACCGGTAATACGTGGAAATATCGGGGTGTGACAGGATGCGAGGTAAGTGAAACTTACACACTTATGTAGAATACTTGTTTATTTTATACGTTATAAATGCGATAACGATAACATCAAAAATACGGATTTCCATTAAGAATATCTTGTAGTGTAATCTAATAATGAGGAAAAGGGTAAAAATGGAAATTAGTCAAGTGTTGAATAATGTAAATCGAAGTTAAAAGGATACCCATGGCGTAAGCCGAAATGGGTTGAATTTGTGAGAAAAGGATTTAAGAGAGAAAGGATTTGGTAATAAAATCCGGGATGAGATGGATGTATGAATTGGAAATCAAAAACCATGTTTTTGATTAAATAGGTAGCGTTCGGCATATAGGCCAAACGGGTCGAATGGTGGTGATAATACCATTTGACAATATCGACTAATGTGGTTGTCAAGTCTTATGTTAACAGGAGCGAATAGCAAATTGGATAATTACGTCGCCATAGATTGTGTGATAATTAAAGCGAGGTATAAATCGGGTCTATTTGTTGACCCGGGCCAGGTACGCTTATATGACTTTATAGTTAAAAGTGCAAGTAAGGTCGAATATTTAGTGAAGTCTTTCATCGCAAAAATGAAGGATTAAAAATGACCATAAAGCCCTTGATGGGTAAGCCGGGTAAAAAGAAATTATTATTATGATTTTATAATCCTTAGATGCGTATAAAATTTGAATGCATAAACTTTCAAGGGTTGAATGCCCTAAATGTGTCTTGCCATAAAACAACATATTTGAGAGGTAAAAACTCAGAATAAATAGTCTATTACTTTAAATCTACCACAATCTTAGTTGTGGTGGAAGACCAATCAATATGAATGGTTGAAATTATGAGGCATACGAGGAATGGGTGTGATTTATGCTTAAAAGGACATAAATACCCTTAATGGGTCAAAGTAAGATTATAATTAAAATGGGTAAATAATGCGTAGGAACCCGTGACTGGAACCTTATATGATAGACAATGTGGAGATAAAGGGTTCGTGAAAAATGCGGGTCGAACAAACATGTTTGTTTAATAAACACATAGACGGGTCAAAATTTAGTAAAAATATAATAAGTCGAAGGCTTAAAAATCTCAAATTTATTTAATCCGGATGTCAGATTTTAACTCCATGTGATGGAGAATTAAATTACGATCACGTAGGAAAAAGAATCGTGTAAATCGGATCAATAACGAAAGAGTTATGCTCGTTTTCGTAAAATCAAGCTTGGCTGGGAATATGCAGCAACTGATGCAAACATTCTCGATGGACTAAATTCTTGAAATTCTTGTTTATTTTGTTTATTTTGATTATTTGACTCAATTACCTTGTAGTACTTGTTATTTAACTATCAAAACTGACTTCTAAGTTGGTTTTGATCATAGGTGAATGTCGAGAGTCCCGGGTGAAGATCAAGCGATGAGCAAGAATCGAACACACGTTAAATGAAGCTTCCGCGTCAAATCTTGATTTGTCTAGTTATAAGTGAATTATGTAAACACTTATAAATATGTTTTTGTAATGTTGTAAACATATGGGAATGTTAGTATGACAAGTTTATGTAAAGTCACATTTTAGCATTAAAATGTGTATTTTATTTTTAAAATCTTGATTAATTGAGACGGTCGTTACACCATCAATCGAGTAGAGTCCGCCTGACACTTTCCTAAGCGTCCGCCTGACACTTTCCCAAGCGTCTGCCGACCAGTCCGTCCGGTGCGTCGGCCTGACTCATTAATTATTTACTTTTTTTTGAATTTTTTTTACTTATTTGGGTATTTTTTTCCCTTTTAATTTAACTTAATCTTTAATTTTCTATTATTTTTTTTTGTGAAAACTTTAGTAATAAGCAAAAATTCTTTAAAAATATACAAAAATTATATAAATATTCTGCAACAAAAGAAAAAAAAATCTAAGAAAATTCTACAAAAATTATCCATTCCATTCTGTAGTTTAAAGTTATGTAAGTTAAAACAAGTTAGCTAATTAAGTTAATATGGTTAGTATAGAGAATTAAGTTGAGTGACCGTTTTTTGTTAGATATTGAAACTTGAAACCTTTTTCAAAAAAAAAAACTAAAACAACAAAAAGAAGGGTGGCAGCGGGACTCGAACCCGGCGTAATAAAACTTAAGAACATTTGGAGACCAATTTTCATGTTGTTGCTTATCATTGGCTCATATAGTGTTTTCTACTGATTCCGGTATGTTACTAGAACGCCTCCCGGTTGCCATCATGCTCATACACACTGATGGACAACGTGGGCCTGTATATATAGGCTGAAAATTTTAAAAATTATATTTAACTCATATCTTTAGGTTGTAATATTTAACTTTGAAAATTTATGTTTAATAGAATTAAAAAAAAACAAAAAAATATATATTATAGAACTCAGCCGAGCCAAACAAAATGAAAGAGCCGGCCAAGCCATTGGAAGAGTTGGCCAACCCATCGAAAGCGTCGAGCAACCATCGGAAGCGTCAGGCAAGCCGTTCAGCAGCGTCGGCGGAGCCACGTACACTGGTTTCAGGGGCGCGTCAGCAAAACTCAAAGTCGGACGCATCAACAAACTTTTTGGTTATGATGCGTCGGCCACCGACGCTTCAACATGTCGGACACGTGTCAGCTTCTAGGACATGGACACATCAACATAACATGCGGATACTTCCGAGGCTGAGTGGTCCTTCCAAGGACGCAGGAGGGTGACAAAATTGAAAACCCTCTTGGTCAACCAACATTTTGGTAATTTTCCCTTTATAAAATCCTTATCATTAGATGTTTAACCCTCATTTTGAGAATCAATACCCATGTTGTCCTTTTATTTAGAACATATTTGACATATATCTTTTTATGATTCCTGAATAAGCAAACATTTTCTTTTCTTGAGCCTGGGGACTCGATTTTATTATGTCTTTTTCCAAAAATTTAATTTTATCCTCTAAATATTTTTCGTTGATGATGGAGTATTTCTTGCTGGTGAAATAATGACAAAAGAAAACATATTTTTCCACCATAAGTCCTAAATCCATTTTTATAGGCAGCTTCTAATGCTTGGATTATTACTTTTATTCCTAATCCTCTTCTATAATGAATACCATTTTCATTAAAGTTTTGAAAATCTTTCTTCAAGTATTAACAAAATAAGTAAAGACTCAATTAACCTTTTCTATCTGAATAAAGTGAAAAGCTAGATAATAAATTCATTATAAAAATCAGGCCCTGCAGAAAAGAGTTTTAGAGCCATGACATCTTTTGGAGTAATTGTAGAGTTATTTAGATAACAATTCCTTACCCCATATTTAACCCATTCTGGTAAAAAATAAATAAATAAAGAGAGAGATTTCAGGAATATCAGGTAAAGTAAGATATATCTTATTGATGGCTCCATAATCATACCAGTACCTTATCTCTTCAGCAGGTTTTCCTTGTAGATAATTGATTCTAGAGAAGATCCTTGTAAAATCAATGTATCTTATATTTGTATTCTGAAGGCTATACAATTCCTTCATATTGAACCATTGTTGTTCAACATAATTTGGTTGAGTTGGCAATTCTTGAAAATTATTTTTAAAGGTAGAAGTTTTCCCTGTATTAGGGTTAAATGAAAAAGATTTTTCTTTAGGGTGAAGGGAGTGGGGCGGCAAAGGGTTCGGCAAAGCCGAATGCCGAGCGGCAACACCACCGCCTTCCAAGTTTACCGCGCGGCAAAGCCAAATGTTCGGTAACCAATTGTCGATCGAGAAAGAGGGGGGACAAGACTGTTATGTTTTATGTGTGTGTGTATGTTTGACTTTAACATATATATATATATATATATATATATATATATATATATTTAAATGAAAAAAAAAGGTTTACCACTTTCAAGTGTTTAACCAATGCCAACACTTTTCACCAAAGTTTAAACTCTTTAGACGTGTTGACATGGCACCCTCTCATTGGTTGATTTTAAAGTTTGCCACTTTCAAGTGTCTAACCACTCCCTTCACCCTTAGGTTCGTCCTGATCAGAAATAAGATCTACCGTTTGTATTCCTATTAATGAAGTGGAAGGGTTATCTCTTTTTCCCTTTTTAATTGAAAGAAATATCTATTCTTTCTTTTATGTGATGCTTTACCAAAAGCTTTATCTTCATACTGTCAAACTCATAAAATGATATCATAGAATTTATGAGAAGACAATTTCTCTCAATCAAATCCTTTATATTTGAGATCTTCTCAGGGATTGTTTCTATGATGTTAACATTTGTCTCATATCTTTTGCAATTTCTTTTATCGACTTTATTTGTTTATCCATATCTTCAGTATATTTATCCATCTTTTGGGTTAATTCTTGCTCCTCGATCACTGGTTCGGAAATCTGCTAGAACATTTTTATCAGATTTGATTATTTCTATATCAAAATGATACTCAGATAATAGTGTTTGCCATCTATAAGTCCTTTATATTCTGGTTTAGAAGACAAGTTATTTTTAGTAAAAGCCTTTACCTGTGTATTATCCGTCCTTAGCAAAAATGGTAGGATTGTTGATAAACTAACCGTAAACTACCTGCAAATTGAATGATGCACCTACACTTCAAACAACCCATAGCGTCACAACCGTTTTTAACCTTCGATCAAAGTGTTCGACCAAATTATGCTATGGCATGTACTGCTAAAACTTTTAACCAACTCCATACAACATAACACCTGTCACGACCCCCGGCCTGGTTTTACCCGGTCCAGGAGCCGCGGGACAGAAATACCGTGGTATTTATTTAATTTGGCAACGGAATTATTAACAGGATCGTTTAAAACTTGAAAATGCCCGATTACTTTATTTCATAATCCGGGACAAACCCCGTAATTTACAATAAGGGAATTTCACTGGGAAACCCCTATTTCTTTACAAAAACATGTTTCTCTATTTAATCGAGCCACTTCTTCAAGCGTATAGTGCTACACGACCCTTTTTCCGGGATCACAGCAGATCACCTGAACCATGTTTTAAAAATATTTTTGTCAGCAGGGAAATACTGGTGAATCATTCATTTGCACAAAATTAGCGCTGTAAACGAACCGAACGAACATGAACAAGACCTTGTTCATGTTCGTTTGTTAAAAAATATATGTGTTCGCGAACCGTTCACGAACACTTATCGAACGGGATTTTATGTTTGTGTTCGTTTGTTAAGGAAATGAACTTATTCGTGTTCGTTTGTGGTTGTTTGTTAATTTTAGGCAACGAACGTTGACGAACACAAATGAGCACAAACTAATGTTCATGAACACAAATGGAAATAAACGAACACAAACAATCATTCATGAACATAATATATAATACACTAACACTAATGAACTATCAAACACAAGCGAACACGTTACCGAACGTTCACGAACATAAACGAATGAACACGACCTCTGTTCATGTTTGTTCATTTAACTAAACGAACGAAATTTCTTGTTCGTGTTCATTTGTTTAATAAACGAACGAACGAACGAACACAAACGAACTTCCGACTGAACGGTTCACGAACTATTCATCGAACGTTTGGTTCGTTTACAACCCTAACAAAATGACACATTGTTATAATATACAGTATTAAGAGCGATTACAATGTTTATATATCAACCAATTACCCAACGGTATTTGTCACTCGACTCATTTCTGTGACTATGGTCATATCACCCATTGGCTAACTCGTTGTCCAATGGTGACGGTTATCAAGTATTGTATACAAAACCCCACATACCGGCTGTAATTGAAGACTACAAAGACTTAATCCCTGTAATTATAACTTTTGAAAATAAACATGCTTTTGAAAACAAATTTGGTAAAAAGAGAATGACTCACATTGCAGATTTAAACGGGCAGAGTTTAGCCTATTGATTAGCCTTGTTAACCTAAGATAATAACAATGCATACGAAACTAGGTTAGTAACTAATACAGCATTTACGATAACTCACGAGATTAAAACCCTCACAACGAATGACAAAGTGCAATACTTAAACATCCATCGAATTCACGACGAATGACAAAGTATAGCCCTAATTTGGACAGCACTTAAACATCTATCGGATAGTTTCAATCGATCAGACATTGAATCGTAGTAGCAATCGAGTTATTACCCTGTTATCGCGGCAGCGTTTCGTGCTGTGTGTGTGTTTTGTAGTAAACGGACGATATCTTGGTGTAGAAAATGAATTTTAACGTCGAACCAACGCAGAATTTCAAGTGCCAAACCCCTGAATATATACTGGAAAAATGGCTCCCTCGCGTGGCGCGAGGGGTCGTCGCGTGGCGTGTGGGGCACCACCCTAGCATAGGGCAGCCCCGTGTCTTGGTAGCCTAGCTGAGTCGACAGTTCGTTAAAATTCGATTTTGACAACAAACTGTTTAGATAATACTGACTAGGAAATACCCCCCCTGAGTTTTAGGGGCCCTGATCCTGATTCCGATTGTTCTGAAAATTTTAGGGGTTATGCAGGATTACTTGGGAGTCTCAATTAGGGTTTCCTATTGGGCAAATTAAAATAAGAAATGGTAATTTTTTATGAGAGTTGTTACAACACCGATGCTAAAAACAAGTTAGATTTAAAACCGAATATTGTCCGTATATGTTCGATTGGTAGTGGTCTGGTACGCTACGGTACGATACTCGTATGGTGCCAGTCATGGTATTTGGTACGAAATTTCTTGTCCCTAGTCGTAACTCAGAACCCTTCGACCAAATTAAGGTTATGTTTTACTTAAGTAGAGATCTTTTAACAAAATGACTAAGTCGATTCTCATATGAAAAAGACGTGAGGGGATTTAACAGATTCTTTTGATAAAGGGTAAATTACCCTTTTCGTCATTTATGTTTGTATCGAATTGCAATGGATACCCTTTAACTTCAATAATTACAGTCACAGTCCTTTATTTGGAAAACCCATTACACCGTAAGTCCTTTTAAAACAAACCAGATTAAAATTTTTAGCTAAGTATGGAATGTACCTTGCAAATGAGGGTATGTTAGGAATTTTACAACTATATTTAAAATATCTTTTCTTTTTCCATTCATTTTCATAGCCACACATCCTAAAATCTCACCCCCTTTCTCTTTCTCTTTCTCTCTCTCATGGCTCTCTCATCATCAGATCTAATCAACAAATCCTAAATTTATAACTTATCCATGCTCATTTCATTTTACTGTCCTCTCATCACATTCCACGATCACATCCTGAGATAATCACCATACTCCATCTGAAGAAAAATGGAGCAAAAATCATGGGTATGTACGGTAACAATACAACTCGCTCTCTGTTTTGCTCTGTACTGCAATATCAACATAAGCCAGCTCAAACACCTAATCATCGTCTACCTAATGAGCTTTATTTTGTCTGTTGTTGGTGGATTAAGACTTCTTAAACAGCAAACCCGTCTTCTTAAACAACCACCGTCTGTAACCACCACCAAACATCCTCAAATCTGGCTCACAAATCCGACAACCATTGCGCTACCCACAAATTCAACAACCATTGAGGCTGTACATACTGAAATCTCCATGAACTACACTCATTTTGCCTAAAAACTTCTGAAATCTGAGTGGCAATATATTAGGGTTCGTGTTTGTATTTTAAGGAAAGAAGAAAGGAAACTAGTTGAAGAGAGAGAACTGAGATTGATAGAAAGACAGAGGAGGTGCGATTAAATATTAAGCTTTTTTTAAATTTTAATTTAATTAAATTGGTAAAAAGACTAAACTGCCCTTAAGTGAATAGACTTAACTGAAAATTTTAACCTTGTTAGTGCCAAAGGACGAAAGATGTACTGAGTTTTCCAAATAAAGGATTGTGACTGTAATTATTGAAGTTAAGGCTATCCATTACAATCTGATACAAATATAAAGGACGGAAAGTGTAATTTACCCTTTGATAAAATTAGTATTATGAAAATAGTTACAAATAGGGGTGTTAAACGGGTCGTGTTCGCAGGTTAACGAGTTCAACCCGACCCGAACCCGAAAATTTTAGACAACCCAAACCCGACCTAAACCCGAAAATCGTTTCATACATATGAACCCGAACCTGACCTGAATTTTCGTAGGCTGACCCGAACCCGACCTTTTCAACCCGAATTTTTTTATTTTATTTATTTTTTTTCAGCAAATTAATATATTAAAAATAACATCTACTACAAAAAAAACACAAATTAGATAATAAAATTACATTAAAATCATAAAATATTATGTCAATTTCTATTTTTAAGTTATAAGTATAGCATAAAATACATTCCAAATTTAATTTATAGCATAAAACATATTGTAAAAAATATAATATTATATAAATGGGTCAACCCGTCAACCTGACCGGGTTTACTCGAACCTGACCTGTTTAGCTAAACGGGTTGGCGGGTTCAACCTGAAACTGACCCGAACCCGTTAAAACTAAACCTAAACCTGCGAATTTTGTGTTAGGTTTGTATCGTGTTTTCGGGTCGTGTCAGAAATTAACACCCATAGTTACAATTTACAAAACTCAGGACTTGACAAGTTAAAAGGTTTCAATCTAGACCGAAAGGATTAAAGGTGAAACATGCCAAAAATTAGAGACCAAAACCGCAATTTACTCTATCTATATATATATAATAAACAAATAAAGTGTGGGACACGTGTCATCACATGGTGCAACCATTTTGGTGTTTTGGTGGGAAAATGTGGGAAAAAAGTGATATTTTTATACGGATCCCGCGTCATATACCAAACCCGGAATCTTGACCCGAGTATATAAAGCTTCTAAAATACTAAATCCCCCATTCCTTTCCTTCTCTTCATGCGCCTCCGTCACAAACCCTAATGGCGAAATTCTACACCTCCATCACAAACCAGTTTTTTCACTGCGATTTGGGTGAAACGCTCAAGATTCACAATGATTGGGTTTTCCTTTTGTCTGCTTTGATCTGATGAGCACACAACAAGTGAGGTATTTTGATTTCGAATTTTTTTTGTTCTTCACATTATATTTAGGTTAGCGTCGTAGAACTGCAATATCACTTGATCTATTAATTGTTCGATCGATTTAGATATATACTATTTTATGTCTGATTGTTAATGTTTTGTTTCAGATTTGTGTTATCATTTGACATGTTATTATGGCATCGCTTTAGACTCTGAAACTTTTGATCGGCAGGTTGCTTTTAGTATATACAATTTTACGTGGTCTTGGATCTGATGGTTACACATAGATAATGGTGTTTTCATCTTTATTTTGAACAATTTTTATCTAGATTAAGCAATTTTGTGGATTATGAATATATTTTTCGTATGAAATTGGATCTAACAATTAGGCAATGATTTATATGTTATATCAAGATTTTAAACACTGTTTTGCTTAGATCTTGATTAAACGACGTTCGTTTGCTTCTTTGCCTCTTCTTTAATTCGACAACCTCCGGTGAGTTTTGTTCGGATCAATTAAGGTACCTTTAATTGAAAAATTGAAAGGAGGTTCTAAGGGAGCCATGCCAAAGATGGAAGTGATTGCGGACTAGGTACCAAACAATGATGATGTCGTTAGGAGCTTGTCGATCAGGATAATGCTATTGTTTTTATTTCAATTGATGGTTGTATTGCAGGATTGAGAGATCTGAAGCAGTATATGATATGTTGAAAGAGGTAATTTCTTCAACCGTTTGATTTTATTTTATCATTTTTGTTGGTGCACGGAATGTCTGTTGACTACGTATACATCAAGTCTTAGGTCAAGATAGTCAAGATTAGAGTTTAAATGTCAGATTTAGGGTTTAACTTGTTAATTTCGTTTATGTGTACATAGGTTATAGGTGATTTCGATTGTATGTACATCATTAGGAAGTGATTTCGCTTATAGGTTATTAGTGATTTCGCTCATGGGTCATCTAGGGGGTTTCGCTTATGTGTCATACCATATAAGCGAAATCACAAAGGTTATATATAGGTCATTGGAGCGGAACTAGTTCATGATGTATGTACGTTGGAGCGGACCGTGTTCATGCTTCCGGTAACAGAACTCTATCAAAATTGATTCAAAAAGCATCAATAAAGAAGGAATTGAATAGGAAAAGTTGTGTAACTTTGCGTGTACTGATTCCGCCTTTATACGTGAAGATGAATGTCCTTGACTGACTTTTCGAGGTCGCAAAACGGTCCAACACGTGGTATCAGAGCTTCAGGACAAGGAGTGCATACTAGTACAGCTGAATCGACCAAATTCTCTTACTTCTACTCACTTTCTTTCATACTTTTTCGATTTGAGATAGTTCCTACGGTTGAAATTGTCTGAATTTCGAATATAACGTGTAAAACATACTATTAACAAACCCTAGAAAGATTCAGGTTAAAATCCGGATTAAAACATGGTGAAAATTGGCTAAAACCTGATTTCGCTTTTACGAACATCGAGGGATATAATCATCTGATTTCGCTCATTAGGACATACCTGATTTCGCTTATTCGGACTAAGTGATTTCGCTTATTCAGACATAGTGATTTCGCTCAAAGGGACATCACCTGATTTCGCTTATTCGGACAAGCCTATTTCGCTCATTTGACAAAAGTGATTTCGCTTTTGTGTCACATCGACTGATTTCGCTTATCAGTCACATATACATATTTCGCTTATCAGTCACACAACTGATTTCGCTCTTGTGTCAATCACAATTGATTTCGCTTATTTGTCACAGTTTTCAAAATTTTAAAATTTTTTTTACTAAGTGTTGGCTGATTCTTACAGGTACACTCAAGATGGATGACATATTCTTGAACCCGTTCAGCGACATGTACGCATTCGCTGGAGATTCCGGAAACGATGATTCTTCGTCTAGCAATACGAATGAGAATACGCCAAAAGAGAAGAAAAAGGAAGCTTGGGAATCGAAAAGTGCATTCGGAACGTTCAATAAACCTCCAAAGTTAATGGCTATCGAGGAATACAGTCGGTGGTCAAGAAAGTTTGAAGATTGGTTGATGGCATTCGCATTTCCCAACTGGAAAAGTCTGAAAAACGGTTATGCTAATGGAAACAAAAATGGTGAAACTTTAAAAGCAGCTGAGGAGATTGATTCGTTTGTAGCTGAACAAAAGTGTGTGGCATTGTTATTTCAATCCGTTCGGGAAGACATTATTGCCTTGATCGATTATTCAAATGCAAAAGATCTTTGGGAAAAGTTAGAAAAGAAATGTATAGGTAGTGAAGAAATCAAGAAAAACAAAATAAAACTACTTAGGAAAGAGTTTGATATGTTTGGGTGCTTAAAGAATGAATCAGTGTCAAAAATGATCGAGAGGTTTGGGCACCTGAAGCTGGAATTAGTTAGACATGGAATTAAGTATTCTGATGATGAGCAAGTAGACAAGTTGTTCAATTCGTTGCCAGACGAGATGGAGTGGAGATATTATGCTCTCATGCTAAAAAACACTATCTTGCCGAAAGATCTTACTCCAGATTTGTTGATTGAGAGACTTGAAAGTCATGAGCTGGAGTTGAAGAAGACGTACAAAGTTAATCACTCATCTTATCAACAGAATTTGGATTTGTATTATCCAAAAAGCATGATGCCAAAAGCAACTTCTCCCAAGACTGCGTTTTCTGTTGAAAATGTGTCCACAGCAAGCAAAGAAAGTCAAAGTGGTCAAAGCAGTGGAAATCACAGTGGTTATCACAGTGGATCTTCATCATCTGCAAGTCATTCTGATGCAAAGAATCGTTTTCAATGCAACATCGCAATAGACTTGAAGAATGCTCAGAATTTTGATGAGGAGTCGGCCAAACAGCAGATGATCTTCCTAGCATCAGTGTTGGAATCGTATGAAGGGTTAGTAGCTGGGAAGATAGGCAACACCAATCTGACAAAAGAAGATTATGATCAGATTGATCCGGAAGAAATGGAGCTGATCGATATTCGTTGGGCTATGGCCAGTGCTGTTCGTCGAGCACAACGTTTTATGGAAATTACCGGCAGGAAGACAATTGGTGGTCCATCTACCAAGTTGGGTTTCGATAAGTCCAAGGTGACTTGCTTCAAGTGTAAGCAGAAAGGTCACTTCAAGCGAGAATGTAGAAACGCTTATGCTGATGAGTCGGAGAACCCTTTCAGAGATGATTATTACAAAAAGGCAATATATCATCAGAATAAATCCGAGCCGCCTAGATTGAAGCAGGTTGAAGACAATAGAGAGAAATCTAGAGCTCTTGCGGTGATTTATGATGATGAAGGATATGATTGGAGTCAAGAGGTTCTACCAGAAGAAGATGCGGTTGGTTACGCATTCATGGCGAAAAACGACGAACCTATTCCGTGGAAAGACGATAGAACTGAAGAGCAAAAATATCAATACAGAAAAATGATTGCTGAAAACAAAATAATTAGAATATCTCGTATCTTTCTGGAAGCGAGGAGAGCAAATAGATGGGATCCGTACAGAGAGTGTTATCTTGATGAATATGGAAATATTGCGATCGATGACAAAACACTTGATATCGAAGCCATAATCCAGCAGTACAAAGAAGAGGATGAGTACTGGCAGAATAAATGGTGGGGAACTGGAGACGAGAAAGAAAAAGAAGAAAAAGAGAGAAAGGAGAAAGAAGAGCTGGAAAAATCAAAGAAAGTTGATACTGGAATTATTGACACAACGCAGTAGTTGACTGAAGAGAACCTCGGAAAAATGGCTGACAAAGTGCTGGCTGCTAAGGCACTTGAGGTAGACTCTAACTCCGTGTCTGAGTCAAAAAGCCAGGTCAGTTCAAACTTGTCAACAAATGCGTCAGGTAAGAAAATTGATGGAAATGCTGATTGCAAAAATTGCAACAAAGAGTGCAAATTTTGTAATACAATCACGTATCTCAACGGGAAGAAAGTTGATGATCTGACAGCAAAGGTCAGAAGTGTTGAGAATCAGAGTCTTGATCGTGACAAAACAGTTAAAGCTTCAACTGAACGGATAAGAGAATTAACTAGACAAATTGAAAATGATAAAATTGATCATAACAAAATTAAACAAGAAAATGAAAAGTTGATTCGTGAAAACCGTCAGATTTCTGAAAAGTTTGAAAAACTCAAAAGCACGATGAAAGATAGTGATGATCGAAATGGTAAAACTTTTAAAGAAAATGAACATCTAAAAGCAGTGCTTAGAGTAAAAGAAGAATCAATCAACCAACAACTGGATGAAATCGCTAAACTGAAACTTAAATTTCAAGAGGCTGAAATTGAAAACGAGCGAATCCAGTTGAAGCTTAACAGTTACAGCTCTGCAAGCTTTGTTTTGCAACACATTATTCCCAAACCCATCGGGAAAGACAAAGCAGGCGAAGATGTGTACTGTGATGGAACTGGGGTGGGTTTTCAGCAAGTTCCACCACCTGTTCTTGATAACTACACGAAAAAGCAATCTGTGTTGGTTGAAATTGAGGAAGAAAGTGAAGTTAAACTTCCGGAGAACATTGATGTCATGTTCACATCTTCTAATGACGATAGTGTCCAAAATGATATTGTAAAAGGTGTTGTTGAAAATGTGTTAAAATGGATAGTGACACTACTGAGGAAGATGGGTGTTTCTTGGATAAATACATTCAGAAACCAAAATCCAAAAACAACTTAAGTGATGAACCGGGTCTTGTGATGTACAAGATGGCTGGATCTGATAAGTTGTATTCGGATTCTGAGTTTCCGATTGAGAATGTAAATGTGAAAAAATTGACAAATGTTTTTAAGTTGGTTGAAGTTGAGTTGTCAGAAGTGAACAAGTTGAGTCAAACAAAGAGAAAAATGAGTTTTGAGAAAGATAAATCTTACTACAAGAAATCTGTTAATCCACCACGTTTTTATAATAACAATCGAAACAATTGGTCGGCTGGTTATCAGGGTGGTTGGAATTATCAGAAAAGAAATGTTTCAAACAAGAGGTTTGCTGAAAAGAAAAAGTTTGTGAACAGTTCAAGTTCACTTGCTGATGAAGAGAAAGTGATTTTTTCAAAATCGAATGAAGAGTTCTTTGAGAAAAGAGCTTCACTGTATCAGTCTGAAGGCACTAGTCGAGTTGTTGATACTCGAACATGTTTTAGATGTAATCAAGTTGGTCACATTGCACGAAAGTGTACCAATGTGAAGTCTAAGACTGAAACTGTGAAGATTCAAAAGAAGAAAGTTGACGAAAAGGGTAAAGCACCAATGGTTGTTGAGAAAAAGAATGTGAAAAATGACAACATCAAAGTGAAAAATGAACCCGTAAAGAAAGTGGTGGTAACTAAAAATGACAAATTTTACAAACGGGTTGCATTATCTCAACAAGTTTGGAAACAAAAAATAGAAACGAAAATTTCAACTTCTGAAGTGAAAAAGGCTGAAGAATCAATTTCGGTTGATTATGATGCAAATTTTCCACCTTTGAAGGCTGAAAATTTCAAAATTCAAATTGCAAGAGTCAAGGTTACACCTAAGGCTGATGAGGCCTGGGTGGACTCCATGTTTGACTAAACAGTTTGAATTGCCGGAGCTTCCTTGATCGCGAAGCATGAATCGGCATCTTTATTGAAGTTAGTTAAGTCAAAGTTTGTTATGTGCAGGATCTTCCAAAACTTGTATCCAGATGGATCATGGATAGTGGAGCATCTCGACATATGACAGGGAAGACTGCGTTGTTGTATGATGTGAGAAATATCAATGGTGGTTATGTGGGATTTGCTGGTCATGAAGGTAGTAGAATTATTGGTGAAGGAACGTTATCCAACGGGATTGTGACGTTTGAAAGAGTTAACTACATTACTGAGCTGGAGAACAATCTGCTTAGTATCTCGCAGATTTGTGACAATATGTATACTACTCACTTCACTGATAAAGAATGTTTGATCTTGAAACCAGGATTTGTTATCCCTGAGGAATGGATTATCATGCGGGCACCTAGAGTGAATGATTTATATGTGTTGGATATGACTGTAGCAACTACAACAACAGGTCAAGCACATTGTTTTGTTTCTAGAACAACTGGAAAAGAATCGAGATTGTGGCACCGCAAGATGGGGCATATTCACCTAAGGAAGATGAATCACTTGGTGCACAATGATTTGGTTCTTGGAGTTCATGTCAAAGGTTTTCATCTGGAAGGGGAGTGCATTAGCTGTGTAAAAGGCAAGCAGAAGAAAAAGTCACACCCAACAAAGCAAGTCAATTCAGTTTCGAGACCTCTGGAAAGACTTCACATGGATTTGTTTGGTCCTGTGAATGTCAAAAGTATTACAGGAGATTACTATTGTTTGGTCGTTACTGATGATTATTCCAGATTTTCGTGGGTTTCTTTCTTGAAGACGAAAGATGAAACGTTTGATAGTTTGATGGCATTATTCAGAAAAATTGAGAATCTGTACCAAAGGCGTATCAAAAGAATTCGAAGTGATAATGGTACTGAATTCAAGAACAGTAAGATGGAAGAATTTTGTGATGAAAGAGGTATATTGCATGAGTTTAGTGCTCCGTATACTCCGCAGCAGAATGGAGTCGCAGAACGCAAAAACCGGACACAAATCGAGACGGCTAGAACTATGCTCGCAGATTCAAAGTTACCGATAAATTTTTGGGCTGAAGCTGTTTCCGCCGCATGCTATACGCTCAACAGGGTTCTAACTGTCAAGAAGTTCAACAAAACATGTTTTGAGCTAATCAATAACCGCAAACCGAATTTGAAGTATCTAGAACCGTTCGGGTCACCCTGTACTGTTATAGAGCCTCATGGAAAGTTTGGTCCGAAGAGCATTGAGGGAATATTTGTTGGTTATGCAAATCCGATGCGACGTGTCTTCGTTCCAAGTGAGAAGCGGATTATTGAAGCTGTAAATGTTGAATGTCAAGGTTATACTATGCCGCCGCAGAATCCTGGAGATTCATGGCGTTATCATTATGACAAACTGTGGGATTCGTTTGACATGAGAGAAGAATCAGAGGAAGATGAAGATTTCTTTGATGAGTTGGATATTTTGCGTGAATACGAGTCACTGCTAAGGTTCCCAGCTGAGTATTCTAGAAGGCCATGGGAAACTTCAAATGACGATGAAGCAGGTCCGAGTAATGCTGGTGAACATGATAATGTCCAACAGAATGAAGTTGCTCAGGAAAATCAGTCGGTTCAAGATGATAATCAAGAAGCTGAAAACATGCCAGTCTTTGATCATGGTGATTCAGATTCTGAGGGGGAGCAAATTCAAATTTCAAGTCAAACAAACCAAGTTGGTGAACAAGATGCAGAGCAGCATGTTACTAATCTGGAGGGCAATGTAGATGTTCCAAGCGAAGTGATGCCGCGAACTTTTTCATATCATCCAGAGGAGTTGATCATAGGAGAATTACAGACAGGCGTTCGCACTCGAAATCAAATTGATAAAGGGCTTACATGTTTTTATACAAAAGTTGCTCCTTTGCAAACTGAATTCTCATTGAGTTGTTTTATCTCGTAGGTTGAGCCAAGAACTTACAAAGAGGCGCTTACTGAAGACTATTGGGTCAATGCAATGCAGGAGGAACTGAGCCAATTCGAGAAATTGGGAGTGTGAAAGTTAGTTGATTTGCCAGATGGTCATAGGAAAATTAATACAAAATGGGTATTTAAGTGTAAGAGAGACGACAGAGGAGTTGTTGTAAGGAACAAAGCTCGACTCGTTGTTCAGGGTTTTAGTCAACAGGAGGGAATTGATTTTACAGAAGTCTATGCTCCTGTAGCACGACTAGAGGCAATCAGAATTTTTCTTGCATTTGCGTCTTGGAAGAACTTCAAAGTATATCAGTTAGATGTAAAATCGGCGTTTCTTTATGGGAAGGTCAAAGAGGAGGTTTATGTCGGACAGCCGCCGGGCTTCACCGATCCAATCCACAAAAACAAGGTTTATCTCTTGGACAAAGCGCTGTATGGTTTACACCTGGCCCCGAGAGCTTGGTACGAGACTTTGTCTCAACAACTACTAGCCAACAAGTTCATTCATGGAAAAGTGGATGCCACTCTCTTCACTAAAGAGATTGACGGTCATCTTCTGATAGTTCAGATTTATGTGGACGATATAATCTTTGGGTCGACAAATGAAAATCTATGTAAAGATTTTGAATCAGTGATGAAGCAAAAGTTCGAAATGTCATCAATGGGGGAGATGAAATTCTTTCTAGGTTTGCAAGTTGAATAACTTCCTGAGGGAATTTTCATTCATCAGTCAAAGTACGTTCATGATATTCTAGAGAAATTTGGGATGTCAAGTTCTACTCCAGCTGCTACCCCACTTGCAACAAATCATGGGATTCACCCAGATCTCACCGGAGACAGGGCTGATGAAACGTTTTACCTATCCATGATAGGTTCTTTGATGTACCTAACTGTTTCATGTCCTGATATTATGTACCCAACGTGCCTCGCAGCAAGATTTCAATCTAACCCGAGAGCTTCGCATATGATCATTGTGAAGAGGATATTGCGCTACCTGAAAGGAACTCCTTCATTGGGGTTGTGGTATCCTAGGAAAGGCGACTTTACGCTCGAAGGGTATTCCGATTCGGATTTCGGATGCTGCAAAGTCAATTCAAAATCAACAACTGCAGGATGCCAGTTCTTTGGTCCTAGATTTGTTACCTGGCAGTGTAAGAAACAAACGTCTGTGGCGTTATCTACATGTGAAGCGGAGTATGTTTCTGCTAGCAGTTGCTGCTCTCAGATCCTGTGGATACAGCAACAGATGCGCGACTACGGTTTGCAGTTTCTTAACACACCTCTTTTTGTTGATAATGAGGCCGCAATAAATATAACAAAAAATCCAGTACATCACGCTAAAACTAAACACATAGAAATTCGTCATCACTTTATTCGTGATTGCTTTGAGAAAAAGTTGATACGAATTGAGAAATTCCACACTGACGAACAGAAAGCTGATTTACATACCAAAGCTTTTGATAAAAATCGGTTTAAATATTTGTTAAAACTGAACGGTATGAAGCTTCTTTCAGTGTCGGATGGCATAATTGGCGTTGATGAGAGTACTGTTGCGGATGAAGACGAGAAACAATCTGCAATGGTTTGTCGATTTTTTACTTGTTTTGGTATTTAGGGGGAGTAGATAGATGTATATAGTTTATTTTTTCAGAAAATACAAAAAAAGTAAAAAATGCAAAAATACAAAAACATGATTAAATCTGAAAAAGAGCTTGTGTAAAAAGGGAAAATGATAGTACATCGGCTAGACTATTACAGTATGCTAAAGATTTGTAAAGTTTAAATGAGTTAAACAGTCTCACTAATGATGTGTCGATAGGTTTTCGCACATTTAGTAGATTTATTCGGGATATAAACCTAAAATATCAAACTTGTGAAATTCGTGGGGAACACTACTTGGATATATAGGTAACCCCTGTAATCTCGTTTGAAAGGTCTCATAATCTAATATACTAGGTCTTTATACTCAATGATGTCTGGGGTATTATTCCGGGACTTCTGCTGAACGGTAGTTTTGACCTAGTCCTTGGATAATACTTTACACAAATGCTTGAAACACAGCATAAACCCTCAGCATGCCGATGAAACAATAAAATTGATAGTCGTTGTTGTTGTAGCAAAAAGATCCTCTAAAGGGGACATACCGTAAAGTCGAAGCTGATATCTCTCTGCGTATACGGAAGTATCGACCTGAGATCCCTCGGCCCTCGCATTACCTAATTTATATACAGATATCATTGTAGTATACTCACCTGTAAGACTGATAATTGGGATTCTGGATACGGGAGTATATTCAAGAGGTGGGACACATGAATGAGCTAGTTCATAAAACATCTAAATCTTATCCTGAGTAGATTGAAAATTGTGTGAGAATTTAAGATGGATCAGTATATCGACAATCGAGGTGAATTGTTTAAGTCTGAGTATGAAATGAAGCTTAACGGTACTTGTAATTTGTCTGATAGTTGATATGATTCCCTGACACGCTCGCCAAAAATAAGTTTGTAAATAGTTTACTTTGTTTACTTTCTGCAATTTAAGTTTTCTGTATTTCATTTCTTAGTTTAGAACACTTTATAAAATCCAAAAAGATTTTATTTCTGCTTTATTTTCCGACAAACCAAAGTAGAGAGTTGATTGTTGGATTCTCAGATGTTGAAGCAGATGCAGGAGATTCTGGACTGAAGAATGAGAAGAGCTTACTTTGATAGAGTTTGATTTTTGGAAAGTCAAAAACAAGTTCATTAATTTGATACTTGTTATTTTCAAGAAATGTGTAAATTGTTTGAAAAATGTTTTCAAAATCAGTTTGATTCGTCAAAAGATCAACCGAGGTCATTAAGTTGAACTTGGTAGATTAATTGAGTAATCAGGGTCATTAACTTGGACCTGAATACTTGAGTGGATTGTTAAAACTGATTGAGTTTGTGATTTATTGTTGAAAAGATAGTTTGTAATGATTGATGTTTGAGACACAGGTTTTGGACTTCATTATTCCCATGGAAGCTAAATGTCAAAGCTTGAACCAGATATCTCAGATTCTAGCATATTGAGAGGGGGAGTCTGTGAAAGGGGGAGTCTGGATCAACAGTCAAAGGGAGTTTGAAGATGGAGCTAGGAAGTGAACCTGAACCTGTGAAGATAGAGTGCTTATGATGAGAAGACAGGGAGTTGGAGAAAAGACCAAGACTGAAGACTCGGAGCTGAAGACTTCGTCAACATCCAAGGGGGAGTTTGTTGGTGCACGGAATGTCTGTTGACTACGTATACATCAAGTCTTAGGTCAAGATAGTCAAGATTAGAGTTTAAATGTCAAATTTAGGGTTTAACTTGTTAATTTCGTTTATGTGTACATAGGTTATAGGTGATTTCGATTGTATGTACATCATTAGGAAGTGATTTCGCTTATAGGTCATTAGTGATTTCGCTCATAGGTCATCTAGGGGGTTTCGCTTATGTGTCATACCATATAAGCGAAATCACAAAGGTTATATATAGGTCATTGGAGCGGAACTAGTTCATGATGTATGTACGTTGGAGCGGACCGTGTTCATGCTTCCGGTAACAGAACTCTGTCAAAATTGATTCAAAAAGCATCAATAAAGAAGGAATTGAATAGGAAAAGCTGTGTAACTTTGCGTGTACTGATTCCGCCTTTATACGTGAAGATGAATGTCCTTGACTGACTTTTCGAGGTCGCAAAACGGTCCAACAATTTTGAATATTTTTAAAACGTATATATATATCTTGAACAACTATTTCAACAGCAAAGAAGGCCGGTCTTAAGGCAAAAATATCCACCTTTCAGGTCAGATGATGTTATTCTTTATAGTTACAATGTGTTTGTTCACACACTTGTAACTAAAATTGATCAATAAAAGATGATGAGGGCCTGTGGTACTTAGTTAGAGTCAACTAATAGAAGCAAAGAAGAAGATTGCCAAATAGAATATACATAAAGCTGTTGGAGCTGCCTCTGAAGTGACATAAACTGCCTGTTCTGAAAGCACTTGATGCAGCTATCATGTCATAATTTTGTTGTTGATCTGAGTTTGTTTCCTCTTCATATCTGAGTTTGATCTTGTATTGAGTTGTGATGTTCTTTTGCAGAATTTGACAAGTAGATCATTAGTGGATGATGTGCTGAAGAAAGTTAGGAACTCGAAACCCTTACATATAGACTAGAAGATGTACCCGTGTTTCAGCTGCAAATCCTAACGTATTGTCTGTTAACTCCAGTCGCTTGTCACCTAAATGGTATAATCAAGTTAGAAGATGTTGGATTTAACTTGAATATCCTTGGCATCATCCACCTTAGAAAGAAAGATTTCCAATTTTTGTTGAAGTAACCAATTTACATACCCAAGTTTATATATTTATCATACAATACTCCAATCATCACTTTAGCCATTGGTTCCTTTATTGTTGTTGCAGGTGGAATATCGAATATATTTCTTCATAGGCTTGCTAAGTATAATACAAAATGCATATGCTGAAGCAGCGGCTGTTGTAGAATAGGTAACTTCATTTCTTTTTTTACTTTTTTTTGTCCTTTGGTCAACTTAAACTTAATTGGTGATATACTATAATAGAAGCTCTAATGTATCTGTGGTTTTTTTTCTAGGAAGTATGTTAAGATTTTCAACATGTAGCATGCTAACTACACGACTACAATAAGTTACAAGTTACAATACGGGTATATAGACCCCAAAGTTGTGTGAGTTGCTAATGCAATGTTGCTTTTGATTTTTCTAACAGTTTCAAAGTTATATAAGTGCATAAGCTTATAGTTACCTTGAATGCTCCTATTATTCCATCTATAGTGGCAAATGCATAAATGAGTCAACTTTTATACAATAATTATTTTTTAAACATTTTAAAAGTAATTAAATAGCAAAAAGAGCTTTCGTATATATATTTTTTTATGTATATCAAGTTTGATTCCTTGAACCTGTAATGAGCCATACATTGCTGACTCTATAGAAAAGCAAGTTCTTATTTAACTGGCTTATAAGTTGCAGCATAACAACAGGTTACTTTTCTCTCAAATTCTACCCTAAATGTTGCTCAAATGTTAGAGATATTATGTTGTTTTGATGATCGAGATAACTATGCATTGTTTTGAGAATCAATTTCACCGAAAAACTTATATTTTGTTAGATTAGTTTACGGTTAAATTCTGGTAGAATTTGATATAATTGTGTGACCTAAGTGTTATTCATATACATTCACCGGTTAGGTGACAATTCGGCGGTTTTCGTGGTAAATCGTGATCATTATTTAGATATTTCTGTTTAATCAATGTTCAATCTGTTTATCGTTCATTATGTATAGATTAATGGACCGGAAAGGATGTTTCGCTTCAAAGAGCAGTTATTGGAGATCCGGATTTGCAAGATGGTCTCGCTAATGAAGCTACTTAAAAGATCATTAACCAGCCGCTTCATTTTGCTGTCGTAACAACTGCTAGGGTTCAATGTTACGACATGTCAGTCCTGATGTGCACCATTTTCATGAAGTGCCGGTTCAAAATAGGTTCGGGTAAGATTGTTTTTATGTCAGAATGGGTTGATTAAAAGAGTTTTATTTTTGGTTTAGGTCATAACCTGTTGATTAAAAAGTTCTATTTTTGTTTGGATTAGAATGGGTTGATCAAAAAAGGGTTATTTTGGTTTGGGTCAAAACGAGTCGCTTTGAAAAAGGCATGACATTTAGATCTTAGAAGGTGCAAAAGTCTATCTCAATCATGTTTATCAATCACTATCATTTGAATAACTTTAATGTTAATTTTAATCTAAATAGTGTGTGTTTAGTCGGGGCTATAATGTGTATATCTACATGGTGGTCTGGTACCAATGATTTTTATTTTGACATATTTCTTTTTATGTTTATTTATTTGGCATAGTGTTGCTTCTTTTCTTAAGGGTTTGGAATTAATAGGTGTAATACGAATTCGTGATGTAGAATATCGACCGAAAAAACTGGATCAAGAAGGTAGAAAACACAGGCAAGGATCTGTTGCATGAGATGAAAAGATAAAAAAAGAGGCTGAGGTGATCGGTTTTGCTCAAAATTCGGTTTGTGCACCTCTACAACAGCCATCACTTTATATAATGCTGGACATTATAGGCCGATTACCAACATACACGTGCCCATGTATCCCAGTCGTCATGATGTAAATAAGCTACAAGATTTTTCGTGATTTAAAAGGCTATGATGATCAATTTTAGCGATCTGAGCAATTTTGAGATTATATGCATCTTGGTAGGGCAACTCGGATGGTTATGTGAAACAAAGATGTATATCTCTATTTCGCATTGCATCTAGCAAGTATGCAGCCATGGTAGGGCAACTCGGATGGATAGGTGAAACAAAGATGTAAACCCTAGGGCTCCTACCAATTTCAACCACTTTCTCACCAATTCAACTCTGTAAGTTTCAATTCACGTCTTCTAGATCTGTTCATACATTAATTTACGTGCTTTATGAGGTTCGATTGTTTGTAATTTGTTAAAATCAGATGTGATGTTACCCGATCTGTGACAGTTTATTGAATGGAGATTGTTTATTTGTTAATTTGCGTGTATTGATATGTTCGATTATTTGTAATTTGTGAAAATCAGTTGCTATATATGAAATCAGTTATGTCACCCGATCTGTGACGGTTTGTTGAATCAAGATTGCTCATATGTTAATTTGTGTGCTTTGATATGTTCGATTGTTTGTAATTTGTGAAAATCAGTTATGATGTTTGAAATCCGGCTGTCATGTTATCCGATATGTGCCGGTTTTGTTGAATTGAGGTGTTTGATTATGTTCTTCAGGTGTTGTATAGGTTGTTTGTGGTAATTATGGTGGTTTTTGTATGGATCTGGAGATGTGAATGTATGTGTGCAATTGACATTTTTTTTAGATCGACCGATTATGGTTGAGTCGATGAAGCTTTGAAAAGTTACAATTGTTTATTTCTGGTTGTTTAATTCTACTGGACAAAGTTATTATGCTTTTTCGTTATCTTCAAGAAAAAGACATTTTTGAGACATATTATCGACAACACTTGGGGAAAGGCTTCTTTCTAACAAGAGCGTGTCGGACGAAGCAGAGAGAAGTTTGATCTTGAAGTTGAAAACCGAATGTGGGTATCAGTTCACATCAAGATTTGAACGCATGTTTACTGATATGAAAACCTCTGAAGACACAATGAAACAGTTTTATGAAGCAATGGAACCTGAGTTAGGTGACGGGCCAACACCGTCCGAAATCCAAACTGTGTATGACGAGTTCACGACGTATTACCTTGGAACCTACAGCGGGCGCAGGCCGACCTGGCAAACAAATATGGGGTCCGTTGATATAAAAGCAACATTTGGTACGGGTCAAGAACATGAGCTGCATGTTTCAACTTACCAGACGTGTGTTCTTATGTTGTTCAACAGCGTAGATCGGTTGAGTTATAGAGAAATTGAACAGGCTACTGAGATACAGATTTTAAATCTAAAACAATGTTTGCCGTCCTTAGCTTGCATTGAAGGGAAAAATGTGATTAGGAAAGAAACTGTGAGCAAAGACATAGGAGAAGATGACGTGTTTTTCTTTAATGATAAGTTTTCCAGCGAGTTTTACAGAGTAAAGATTGCGCAGATGGAACCTGAACTTGAAAAACAAGAGGTATGACAGGGAGTTGAGGACAGAAAACCTCAGATTGATGCAGCAATTGTTAGAATTATGAAAGTACGACGCGCCTTGGATCACGATAATATTGTGGCTGAGGTTACAAAGCAATTGCAGTCGAGGTTTTTACCGGACCCAGTTGTGATAAAGTAGAGAATCGAGGCGCTTATCAAAAGGTAGTTTTTGGAGCTGGACAAAGACGATCAGAAGTTGTATCGGTACGTGCCTTGAAGTGAAGAAAGACAGTAATAAACAGTTCTGGGTGGTGTTTTGTTATGTTTTGCAAAGCCATAAGAAGTCATGGTTACTCTTATATATATTTTTTTATGTTTCACAAGAATATGGAATTGGTGGCATGGTGATTTGAGAACTTTTGGTTGCATAATGTTTTTTGGTGGCCTTTATGTCGAATAACAAAAGACTATCCTTTTGTGCCATTTTTAAACTTATATTTATTTTTGGGCAACATGATTAGCAGTTAAATGATAGACAAAGAAACACCCAGTTGATTGGTGATTGTGGACAACAAAATTTTTGTCTCTGTTGGTTTCGCCTTTTGCCGAGTAGATGTTCTGCATCAGATTTGAGGAGCCTCGGGTGAAGAGACCTCTATTGGTTCCACTGCTTAGACCAAATTAGCAGTCTCAGACTGTCATCCATTACGAACATTAAATTTAATTTTTATTTTAAAACGCTTACATGAAAGAGATTAGTGGGTTAACCCGTTTTTAAACATGTCAATTCGAACACGACCCGTTAATAAAGCGGGTCAACTCAAACACCACACTTTTTTTTAAAAGGATCAGGTTTCGCCAACCTAAAACCTGAGTATTTATGTGTCGTGTTCAGGTCATGTTAGGAACAACCGACACTAGAGTTTATAATAAAACACGTTTATAATATGTTTATGAATTTTATTAGTTGAAAATTCAAGTAAAAGCATAATATAATTTAATTTAAAAACAAACAATATAACATTTTGTATGGGTTTACGAAACATTTTATACTGAGATCTCATTAAGAATTAAAAGATTATTAGCTTTACACGAAAACTATGAATACACATGGAGACAAAGTTAGGATACTGATGAAACGGAACAAATAAATTATTGTGGAAAGGGAAACAAGATACTAACGAGTTTGAAAATGTTGTTTATGTACTTTTTATTATTGAAAACAAAATTTTCCTAACCCGGGATGCTCCCGGGTGATAGCCTAGTTATTTAAACTAGGGTTAAGACCCGCCCGCGTTGCGGCGTGGGTACATCGTAAATATTGAATGAATTAGTCCAAACGTTATATGATGCATTAACCATATGAAAACACATATTTCGACGTATCCAGTTGAACTCAGTGTAACCTGTATAACCATTGTGATTGGATCAAACGTAAAGTAAATGGAATTCATATCGAACAATCATAACGTATTATATGTGACCCAACTCATACACAGAAAACGTAACAGGTATGAAGGAAAATATGCACATGTAATCGAAAGGGATTAATTAGAGCTTTCGAAAAAAAAGGAGAAACAAAAACCATAATTTGACTCCACTCGGTTCGAAACAAACTTTACGAAACATACATAAAATAAACACGAAAACATATTATATTTGACCTAAATCATTTCCCAAAAAATTTTACCTCAAAACGTAGAACAACTTGAATTTATACCAAAACGTACGTAAAATATGCACGTAAAAATGGTTTCTCTAAACGAAAACGTATTATATTTGACCTGACTCGTCTATAAAAAAGTTTACGTCGGAATATAGAACAAATCATATTTATACATACCGGTACATAAAATATGCACACAAAAATTAGTTTTTAAGTAAAGGAAGAATATTGGTAAACCGAAAGAAAATATTAGTAAAAAATTTAATAGGTTAAAAACGTTCGTAAAGCCGTGCCAAGTAGTACCAATGCCACAACGACATCGACTCTCAACATCGTAAAAATAAAATAGATAAAATGGTAAAAATTACACAGAACGAAAAGTAGACTAAAATCGTTGAACCATGCACACCCGTTACAGTGTCTTAATGCGAAGAAATTAAGCAGAAACGTAAAATGTAGAAAATAATAACTTAGTTTATCTACGACACGCCCGTTGCGATGAACTTTACAAAAGGGGAAAAATGGACGCGTTGCGACGGGTCTGTCAAATATGAAAAAAATAGAGCAAAAACGTTGAACCTCACATGCACGCTACGACATGTTAATTCGCAAAATTTAGAACGAAACACTTGTAAATAACAAGGTGTTGTGTTAAATTATAAAAGATGGAAAACTTAGAGTTAAAAGTAAAAAAAAAAAGGGGGGGGGGGGTTAAAATGTAAAAGATAAAACTTTTAGGTTGAAAGTGGAAAATTAAGTTTTTTTTTTTTTTTGAAAACTCCCCAAGCACAAGTTACAACTGCTAATGCATCAAAAACTTACTAATTTATATATGGAATAATATATATAAATCCTTTACGCACGTATACCACTATAAAACCCCCTCTCTTACACTCTATAGCGAACATTCGTTTACGGAATTACGCTAATCTCCATTCTTCGACGATTCATTTTCCGAATCCCTAATCTGCCATACACAGGTATGAATCATACGCCATGATTGTGTGCTTATATAGTTAGTTATATGAACTATATCTAATGTTATGCAGTGCAACAGGTATCGTCTATACATGATCGTGAAGCACACTGTAACGAATTGCATGTTTGCCGTGAAAATTAGGGTTTTGTAAAACCTCCATCGTTATTTGCCGTAATATTTCTCTGTTTGGGTTTGTGTATGATCGTAGAGTGTTCAACAACTTAGTTATAGGACTTGTATTTGTATTTGTATAGTTGCATGTTGATTTGCTACGAATTTGTATTTGTATATGATATATCGGTTATCGGTGAGATATCTGTGCAAAATATCGGTACCGATGATATCCGTGATATTGACCAATGTATACTACCGATTTTTCCGATATCAGTACCTTTCTTCTTAGTTCTACCATTTGTCTTTCTTCTTATTGCTGCTATTAGTGTTTTAAGTCTTAATTGTTAATTGTTAATGTTAAAAGTTTTAAGTCTTAATCAATTCCTACTTGCTACAATTGTTAGTGTTTTGCAAGTTGCAAAAGGTAAATTTGTTAATGGACATGGTAGGAGAGTATACTGAATTCTTAGTGTTAATTTGCTATATATATAAATTCTGCATGATATTAAAATTACCGATATACCACTGTGAGTACCGATATCTCAAATATTAGTCCTTTACCGATATCCGGTTTTTTACCGCATTAACTGCTTAGATGTTGTGCAAAACTTTGATCAACTTAGTTTAATTAAATCAGATGTGTGTATGTCTAAAGCATTTTCCAGGTGTTTAAGTGCTTTCGCATTGCTAGTTGTAGAAGTCTAGAACATGGCATCATCGGATGACGAGGGGGAAACATATCCAGACGCTATCGTGGATTATGTTTTTTATGATAAAGATAATGATCCCCTTTCATTTTCAAAGTTACCCGTACAGTGGAATGACAACGAGAGTTCAAGTGCTAACGCAGGGCCCGTTTATTTGAGTGGCTTTGTTGATAATGGTAGGAGAAAGATATACCAGCAGGTGAAAGCATGGAAGTATGATATGTTAACTACAGTTCCCCAGATCTCCGTGCTTTTCAAAGATAACCACTGGATCAAGCTAGAAAAACCTAAAAAATGTTACAAAAATATGATCAGGACAATATTGGTCTCCGTGCATTGTCTCTGCTATCTGAAAAGAAAACCAGAAGCACCAGGGAAATCTTTATGGAACCACCTCTCGAAAGTTTTCAGGTATCTCTAGTTTCGGTGTTAATGGGGTTTAATCGTTATATGTATGAGTTTTTAGGACTTTTTCTTTCCGTTTTGTAGCTCGTATGATGTAAACCCTTCAGTGAATGATCTGATAGATCATATTAGCTTCATCAGAGAAGCTGTAAAGAGGGATGAAACATTGGAAAAATCCAAGGTTTGTCTTGTTTTATTATTTTTTGTGTTGTTTTGGTTATTCAATTTCAACCCACTTACTCGTGAATGGGTTTTTTGGGTTATGTATTGTCTCTAATGGGTCAAACTAGTAAAGTCAGTAAAACAGCTTAAAAGGAAATGGGTCGAATGTGTAGAAAGTTTTCCAAAGTAGTTTTTGTGCATGAGATCCCCTAAATCACTTAATTCAAAAATTTAGATTACTATCAGAGTAATATAATCTTGTAATCATATTTGACACGTTAGTAATTTACGACAGATCAAAACATTTGAACAAAATGTGGTTCAGGTCAACACAACCTGGGATGTCTATAACATGGATGAAACTTGAAAGGAATTAGCTACATGATGTTTATTTCAGTCGACATTATTGATTTTTGGTATGAGCAAGAATGTAAGACGTCAGTTTTTGGAGTATATATTGTGGGTTAAAATATGTGCAATGTGTGGCAATTTTATTCCTGCTGGTCAAATTGAAGCTTCTAGTCACTAGATGTTACAACTTGATATGAAAATAGTATAGTTTGATTATTTTTTGAGTAAAATGCCATTTTAGTCCTTGTGGTTTGGCCAACTTTGCGACTTTCGTTCAAGGGTTTGTTTTTTTTTGCATCTGGATTCCAAAAGGTTTGAAATCTTGCCATTTTCATCCAGCTCGTTAACTCCATCCATTTTTCTCTGTCAAGTCAGAGGTATTTTCGTCTTTTTTGTAACTTAAAGGGCAATTCGGTCTTTTATATACTTATACATTATGCTAAATGCTTGTACTTAAAGTGAAAATGACTGAATTGCCCTTTAAGTTAACAAAAAGATGGAAATATCCCCGGCTTCTTAACGAAGAAAAATGGACGGAGTTAACGAGCCGGATTAAAAAGGCAGGATTTCAAACCTTTTGGATCTAGATGCGAAAAAACAAACCTTTGTACGAAAGTCACAAAACTGGCCAAACCTCTGGGACGAAAATGGCATTTTACTCTTATTTTTTTTTCTTCAAAACTTGGTTTGTGCTTGACTCTGAATGAGTGGAACAGTTTTTGGCTGCATTTTTGGATAATCCCAGAAAGAGGAAATCTCATGATGAGGTATAATATGGCTTCTAGTTTGTCATACTTTCTCTCTTGTTGCTTTGTTATGTTGTTTTAACATTCTTGAAATAACTGGTGTGTAGAATGTTGGAACTGCTAGTAAACCTAGCTTTATAATTGATGACACGAACGGTGAAACGCAAGATGATGACACCATCAGCAATCAGACTAAAGATAGTGAGTCTGATGAGGAAGATGATAATTACGATACAGTTTGTGCAATTTGCGATAACGGTGGTGCACTCATCTGGTACGCTTATTTGTTTTGTTACAAATTAATAACATTAGCTTTCATTTATTTTCTCCCAACTTTTGTGCTGAATGCATTCTCTATTTACATATGTATGCTTAGTAACTTCATTTCTTGTACATGTGGCATATCAACCATATTGAAGAGACTTCTTTGAAATCATAATATTTTCAATTTCAATTGATGATTTTGTGATGGATTCACATCCACTGCAGTTGTGACGGGGAATGTTTTAGGTCATTTCACGCAACCGAAGATTCTGCACAAGATTCCAAGTGTAAATCTCTTGGTTTAACTTCTAAAGAATTGGAGGTTTGTTAACTATATATTCGTTTTGGATGATACAAATTTTGTAAATTGTGTTGTTTTCTTAATTGTTCTTTTTCGATCACTTTTGTTTTGTTTTCTTAATTGTTCTTTTCGATCACTTTTGTTTTTGCATTGATTATCTTTAGTCATCTACTATCTGTATTCTTTTGCAGGGTCTACAAAATCAACTATATAAATGCGAGAATTGTAAGTATCGTCTACACCAGTGCTTTGTTTGTGGTAAACTAGGATCTTCTGATAAATCTTCGAATACAGAGGTATGTGATATTTACAAGAAAATTTTTTATGTTTTTTATCCGGCTGGTTTCTCTTTTAGTGTCATCTTTAAAAGTCAGTTTTGTGGTGTTCATATGCATGTATATTGTAGTGTCCTTTTTAATGGGAAACATTTAAAGGTGAAAGTGGACATGTCAAACATGGACAGATCGGAACGGATGAGTCTGTTAACATGTTAAAATTGGTTTCGGCTTCAAACGAGTCATTTCATATCGGTCTAAACGGGTTGAACCCCAGATAGTTTTTGAAAAATACTATAAAGGTCTGTTTGGTATGGGGTAATGGAATGGACGAATGAATGGAATGAACGAGGTAATGGAATGGACGAGGGAATGCAATGGATCATTACCATTCCATGTCTTGTTTGGTTACCATGTATGAATGGAATGAATTATTATTGTATATTTTTCGGTAGGCAAGAAAAACAGAGTAATAAAATCAGCGGTGAGTGGTGGTGGTCGGTGGTAGTGATTGTGGGTGGTTATAGGTGGCGGTGGTGGGTGTCGGCGGCGGCGATGGGTGGTGGTGGCGGCGGCGAGTGGCGGTGCGGCAGTGATGACGAGTGGTGGCGGCGGCAAGGTGGCCGTTGGTGGTGGGTGGCAGCAGAGGTAGCGGTGGACGGCGTCGGCGGTTGGTGGTGGTGGCGGTGGTGGCTTCGACGATGGTGGTGGGCGGCGGCAACGAGTGGCGTTGGCGGTTGGTCGCGGCGGTGCTGATAACGGTGGCGAGTGGGCGGCGGCGGCGACGGTGGCTGTCGGGGTGAGGTGGTGGCGGCGATGGCGTCGGTGGTGGGTGGTGGTGGGTGGTGGGTTGTGGCGAAGGTGGTGGGTTTTGGTGTTGTTGATGAATGGTGCAAGAGTGGATGGAATGGAAAAAAAACATGGGGGGTGGAAGGAATGATTTTGAAGGAATGGAATGCCTTTTGGAATGGGTGATTCCATTCCATTGACCAACCAAACACCCTTTTCTTCATTCCCTCGTAATCATCCACTCCATTCCACCTCCCATTCCTTTATACCAAACACTACAGTGTGTTAATTACTTAATTATGAATATCAAAACAATATTTTTGCTGTTATAATCTGAATCATTTGATAGTGTGTTAATTACTTAATTATGAATATTAAAACAATATTTTTGCTGTTATAAACTGAATCTTTTGAATATGAACGATTTAGGAGGTTGTATGCGTTGAAAATAGAGTCTGAGACTTTGAGCGGCTTTCAACCCATTCGATTTGAATAGCATAATGATGTATCTCAGTTGATTTATTTATTTTATAAAATCAAAAAACATTATGTATTAACTTATTTGTTATTTAATAAGTTGTAAAAACTTATTAATAACAATCATAAATGGTTATTTAAAATGAATAAAATATCATATGTCAATAGTGTGTTCATTACAAAGGGCATTAATGAGACTTTTTTAATAAGGGTTATTGGATTTTAATAATCCTAAGTTTCACCAGTTGGCCGATAATAATCCCAACTTTATAAATTCCCTCCCATAATCCCAACTTGTAAAAGTTTGGCCGTCATTGATCCTTTTCAAACATATAAGAATTTGGTCTCCTCAATATATTCAATTACACCTAGAGACTCCTTAATTGATTTAAGTGCACCTATGTTAGAAAAGGATCAATGGCGGCCAAACTTTTACAAGTTGAGATTATTGGAGGGAATTTTTAAAGTTGGGATTATTATCGGCCAACTGGTGAAACTTAGGATTATTAAAATCCAATAACCCTTTTAATAACATATTTTGTATAAATTTTATTTTAGTGTTTTTGTTGAACGCTTAGCAGTTATATTTATTATATGTGAAGGGTCCAAAATAAAAAGCTCATTACTTGAAAGTGTTAAGTCAACCTTCTAAACTTCCTTGTGTATAGTATGGACGTTAGAGATTGAAGTCTAATTCTATACTAAATATGGTATTAGTGTATTGTTGTGATACCCTTTCAATCTTCACACTAAATATGGTACTGTTTTGTAGGTATATCGGTGTTGTTCCGCAACTTGTGGTCATTTTTATCACCCAGAGTGTGTAGCAAAGTTGCTCCAGAGGAATGATAAAGCAGGCCAACAGGCTCTAAAAGAAAAAATTGCTGCTGGTGAACCCTTCACATGTCCAGCTCACAAATGTGCTGTCTGTAAGCAAACGGAAAACGAAAAAGTGAAAGATTTGCAGTTTGCTACTTGCAGGCGGTGTCCAAAATCATATCACAGGAAATGTTTACCGAGGTAGTTTTTGACTTTTTTCTGGTTCATTTCATACATTCTCTTGATAAGGTATTTTCATCTTTGTCTTGTAATTAATCTTGATCATTTCGTTGTGTTTTTGGTCTTTTTGTAGTGGCATTATGTTTTATGATCAAATTGGTGATGATGATGATGATGATGATGATGGTGATGATGATGATGATGTTGTTGTTGAAGCTAGGGCTTGGAATGGACTTTTGCCTAAATCACGTGCATTGATATATTGCTTGTAAGTTTGTAAACTTTGAGCTCGTTAAAGCTCCGCTTGATTCGAGCTTTCAACGAGCCGGTCTCAAGTAGTTCACGTGCACCTCAGCTCATTTACACTCCTACTTTCTACACAAAGCTTTTTTGACCGTTTATTTATGAATTTTGACCGTGTATTTATGAATTATTTGAGTTGGATACAAAAATTAATTAGCTAAAAAGGACATGGGTCAAATGGGTTGAAAGTTGCTCAAAGTGTTTTTTAAGAAGAAATCTTCTAAGGAGTTTAATTCAAAAAATGAGTTTCTTACTGAAATTTTATATACTTAGGCCAGCATATGTTACAGTAATAAATAATTACTAATAAAAATGAAGAATGTAGAAGATAAATGTTTCGGGAGAGTAAAGTACTTGGATGGTCCCTGTGGTTTAGCAAAATTTTGAATTTGCTCCCTAGCTTTTCAAAAGTACACGGATGGTCCTCGTGGTTTGCACTTTGTAACACATTTAGTCCTTAACCAACAAATCTAAAGGTTTTAGCATGTTCAAGTTAGGGACTAAATGCGTTACAAAGTGTTGTGCAAACCACAGAGACCATCCGTGTACTTTTAGAAAAAGCTAGGGACTAAATGCGTTACAAAGTGCAAACCACAGGGACCATTTGTGTACTTTTGAAAAGCTGGGGACCAAATCCAAAATTTTGGTAAATCACATAGACTATCCGTGTACTTTACTCATGTTTCAGGTTAACCCAAACCCAACCCATTTCAACCAAACCAAACCGGTTTTGTTCATTACCGAATATGTACGGTCCATTACTCTGAACTAACATATCTTATGTTCTTTTGTCAGAGAACACGAGATTGTTCCCAAACTCGGCACTCCTGCAAGACCTATAATATTTAAGATTATCCTCGATAGAAAGACACCGCAACCAGACAAGAAGAAAGTCGCGCTCAAGTTAACAGATCGCGATTCCGAACACCCATCCAAGAAGTCTATTCTGAAGTCACAGAAACATGTTGAAAAATCTTCCACTATTAAATCAGAAGGCTCTTCCAAAAAGAGAACAGCTTCTTCATCGTGTGCAGAATCTTTGAAGAGAAAGAAAGTAGCAGATACGTCTAGGAACCCTTTGAGGAATTTGTCAACAAAAGTCAAGAAGCCCAGCCCGAATGATGGTCAACCAACAATAGGGAGTAGATTATTTGATTTGTTTGATGAGAGTCATGAGACGATATCAAACAACTTGGAGAAAGATGACACTTCTGCGGTGGCCAAATCTCAGCAGACAGAAATTTTACCTCCTCTAGATGACAAATCTAAAGAGAGGTACTCTTTATTGTCTCTCTTTCTTATCTATTAAAGGAAACATCCTTTTTAAAAATTAAATGAACGCATACGGTATCATTCGTTACGATAGCGCCACTCGTATAGATTACGATACCACAATTACGTATTCATTTTTTTAAAGCTAAAAATTAAAGTAAATGATACATAATGAATGATACACTAACTGTATTTGAAAATATATTTGGTTTTTATAATAATTGTTTATTGCGAAAGTAAAACAAAAAGTAAGTAAACAATATAATAATAGAAAGTGTATTTGTAACCAAAAAGTCAAAAACGTAACTGGCGCAAAAGGGTGATGACTGATGACAATTGATATATATAATAATATCTGAAATCTCCTATACCATTTAATTTGATAATTTGTGCAATAATATGTGGCAATACATGTATACAAAAAAGTTCAACATTGGAGAAAAGTTTCAGCCCTTACTAGTTTTGACACATTATGCGGGCTGCTTATTTTGCCAACTCTATACATTTTAGTGGTTTTGACCCAAGCTCATTTTGAGCCATTTTGAAACCAGCACATTATGTCACCTCTGCTTATAACCAGTATTTAAACCCTACTTCGTAACGTTGTAGATTATTGGCGTTAATGAAAGAAGCTGCTTCGTCTGTTACACTGGATGAGGTAAAGAAGTACCATCAAGAAAAAGTACCATCTACACATGCACTTTCATCAAGGGTGGACAAAACCATTTACTTAGCGAGGGTGGAAGGTGCTGTGAAGGTATCCTTTTTCTTCACCCGTTTGCTTATAAATGGGTCATTATGGATTATGTTTTATGCTTAATGAGTCAAATAGGTTAAGATATTATAGTTGACTAAAAAGGAAATGGGCCAATTTCAAATGTGTGAAACTGGGTGGAAGTCGCCCAGATGGTGTTCAAAACTTCAAATGTATAAACCTCCTAATTGGCTTTTTAAAAAACCTGGGCACTATTGTAGTGAGGTGGGGGGTTTAACCATATTTGATAAATTAGTTAGTTATATTTACAAAAGAGTAAAATGCCATTTTCGTACTTGAGGTTTGATTACTTTTTCGACTTTCGTCTAAAGGTTTGCTTTTCCGCATCTGGATCCGAAAGATTTAAAATCTTCCCATTTTCATCCGGCATGTTAGCTCTATCCATTTTTTAACATTAAGTCAAGGGTATTTTCATTCTTTTACCTATTTGTTAATGTTTATAAAGAAAGCCATAACTAGAAAGTCAACAGAGGTGTATCTTTATTTCTTAATAGTGTTTTTATTTTAATAAAAGATGTCTAAAAAGACGGAAATACCCCTTATATAACGGAGAAAAATGGATGGAGTTAATGAATCAGATGAAAAAGGCAAGATTTCAAACCTTTTGGATCCAGATGCTGAAAAACAAACCTTCGGACAAAAGTGGCCAGACCTTAGGGATGAAAATGGCATTTTAGTATTTACAAAAAGAATAAAACGAGCTTACAGATCTGACCTGAATTAAAAATCAGTCGTTTCAACCTGAAGGCCGAGCTTGTCTTTACATGTCACCCAACCCGTCCATTTTTCCTTATGGCTTTTCTAAACAAAAGTTAGACACTACTGTTCTAACATGGTAACGTGTTGTCAACAATGTTTGACACATTAGTTAAACATAAAAAAAAAACAAATAAAAAGAAGCTTGTGAGTTAAAATTACGTAAAACGGATCTTAAATCCTACAGATTAGTGTTTAATACGTTCGAGAATGAGGTTTTAGCATGATAAACAAATTCGGTAGAAACTTCGGCAGCATAACTTTTAGTCATCACTCATCACAGATTCTTTCATACCGAAAGAGTTTGCATCGTTAAACTCAGGGAGAGAACAGGTGTGTTCGATCTCCAAATTCTAAAACTTATCTCGCACAACGCATGTCTCCCTTTATATAAGGTATGACTCATACGTTGGGAGCTTCAAGGAATGACTCATATGTTGGGAGCTTCAATGTATGACACATGTGTTGGCATTCTAATACGCATGGCTCATACGTTGTACATCACACAACGTATGGCTACAAGTCAACTGCATCATTCATACGTTGACTGAACTCGTGCGTTAAGTTGTTAACTATCTACAATTCTACATATACAACACACACTCTATCTAGCATATTTGCACTGTAACGGACACACAAATATGCACTAACATGGGTCAGACCAACCTAACCCGTTTTGGCTTTAAGTAAATATCAGCTATTTCAACCCGAACCTGTTTGACCTGTTACCCAAATCACCCATTTTGCCACTTCTAGTGATAGTGAATACCATGTCTCTATGATCTGAACGACTTTATTACTGCAGGCTATAAATTTGGCTGCAAAGAAGCTTAAAGACGGATGCAGTGTAGAGGATGTGAAGGCTGTCTGTGACCCTGGTGTCTTTGTTCTATTAATGAGGTGGAAGGTAGATGTCAACATACGTGCTGTTTGGTTTAATATATGCATGCTGAATCTTGAGTACACTATCCATGTTTTTTTTTCCTATTTGTGCCATGTAGGATAGACTCAGAGTGTACCTTGCACCGTTTCTACATGGAATGCGATATACATCTTACGGTCGCCATTTTACAAAAGTAGAAAAGCTGGAAAAGGTTACCGACCGATGACTATTGATCATTTGATTTATTTATACTTATTTTATAGTCATGACTTTATTATCTCAGTTTTGCTTGTCTAATGTAGTTTATATCTGTGTTATTTGAATGTGCAGATTGCTGATAAGCTTCAATGGTATGTTGAAGATGGTGACATGGTAAGAAGTTGCCGGGTTTACTGTAATTCTTTTGCGTACACATGTTATTTTTGTATATAGTTGATAAATACAGATTCTGCATATGCTTTTATTTTCTTATGAACGGTGAGGCCTTTCAATGTTTACGTTTCAGTTAAAATTAGGGGCCATACATAAGTTGTTATTTTCTAAGCGGTTAATGCGGTAAAAAATTGGATATCGGTCAAGGACCGATATTTGAGATATCAGTTATCGCGGTGGGATATCGGTAATTTAATATCATGCTGAATTTATATATATAGCAATTTGACACTAATAGTTCAGTATACTTTCCTACCATTAACAAATTAACCTTTTGCAACTTGCAAAACACTACAATTGTAGCAAGTAGGAACTGATTAAGACTTAAAACACTAATAGCAGCAATAAGAAGAAAGACAAATGGTAGAACTAATATCGGTCAATTATCAGTCGATATCAGTACCGATATTTTGTACCGATACCTCACCAGGGACCGATAATATTGGTGATATATCGTGATATTAACTACATAGGTTACTTTATTCTTGTGCAGGTAGTTGACTTTTGTTGTGGGGCAAATGACTTTAGTTGCCTTATGAAAAAACGGCTTGATGAGATGGGGAAAACAAACTGCTCATACAAAAATTATGATTTTAAACAACCGAAGGTAGGTTATACAAGCACTTTTGACTTCCTAATCTTGTAGATAATCAGTATTTTGGATATGGATACAAATACTACATATTTCTATAGGAGTTAATTACATTTTTCATCCCTGTAGTTTGTTGAAAATAACCATTACTGTCCATTAGTTTAAAAATTGCGAAAACAGTACTAGTACTTTCAGTTTTGTAACAATTACAGTCCACCTCGCTTAACACCATCCATTTAACCCATTAGTCAGACCACGTGCTTGGCACATGCAGGGGCATTTTCGTCCATTCTTTTTAAAAAGAAAGTTAATAACGTTTTTCGTCCCTGTGGTTTGTTGAAAGTAACAATTACAATCCATTAGTTTAAAAATTGCGAAAACAGTACCAATACTTGCACTTTTGTAACCATTACAGTCCACGTCACTTGACACATCCATTTAACCCATTATTCAGACCACGTGCATGGGCATTTTTTGTCCATTCCTTTTAAAAAGAAACCCTTGTAATTAAAAACTTCAACCCTCTTCGTTCTTAAAACCCTAATCACCAATCCACAGGTCAAACACCAATTGATCCACAATTTAAAGTTGAATAGTGGCAAAGTATATATGTTTTTGTTTTATCTCTAATTTACTATGGTCTTTTTCCTACATGGCTGGATCTTCAGGTCAAACACCAATTGATCCACAATTTAAAGTTGAATAGTGGCAAAAGTATATATGTTTTTGTTTTATCTCTAATTTTACTATGGTCTTTTTCCTACATGGCTGGATCTTGTATATATGCATTTCTTTAAGTTGTAGTTTTTTGTTTTTTATAAATTTTTGGTGGTTACTTCCTTGCGTTGACAGAATGATTTCAACTTTGAGAAGAGGGATTGGATGAAGGTTTCTCCGAAGGAATTACCCAATGGGTCTCGTTTGGTAAGATGATAGTTGTTTTCATTTGATAAGTTTTCTTTTGGATCATTACCCTATGTATTTATTTTTTTAACATGGTTGATGTTTGGTGAGCAGATCATGGGACTAAACCCTCCATTTGGGATGAATGCTTCTCTTGCAAACCAGTTTATAGCCAATGCTCTTCTATTTAAGCCGAAGCTTATTATCCTCATTGTTCCCCCAGAAACACAAAGGTAGATACCCCCCCCCCCCCCCCTATGTGCACATGTGGATGCATATGTGTGATCACACATGTTGATGTATATGTGTGTGTGTGTGTGTGTCAGTACCATGCAAAAAAATCACAAGTGTGAGAAGGTTACATTATAATGTGGAGGTGGAATTTTCATCATAACACAATAAAATGTAACCCCCACGGTTCTCATGAGAAGGGTTTATTCTCACAGGGTTAAGATATATTTCTTGAGAACTTAAAACCATTCAAATTCAAACAAAAAAAATTTTACACTTATCATTATTATTAAAATACGACATTAAAAAAATAAATTACGCGTTTAAATTTAAACATTTATGAAAATAAAAAAATTACACGTGTAAATGTACCATTTACACATGTAATTTATTATCATTTACACACATGTAGAGTAATTTAGAGATGACAGATGAATTAATTGGTGAGTAAATTCCTTTTTAATGTTCTATTTTAAAAATAATAATAATGATAGTATAAAAAACTTTGATGTTGTTTGGTTTTTCTTGAGTTCTCGCAATATACAGGGATGGGTTCTCTGCAAAACTCACATTTCATTGAGAACTCTTTAGAGCCATTAATCTATTATTAATCAATGGTTGAAAATACATCAGGGTAGGATTGTAATCAAAAGGAAAACTGAAAGGCCAGTTTTAAACGGTATAAGGGTATAATAGTAAACAAACATAACATGAAATCAAAAAGTTCCAGAATCTATCCCCTTTTTTCCAACTACCTATATCCATGATCTTTTTTCAAATTTCACTCCAGTTTATCAAGGCTCTGCATTTTAACTGATTGTATCTTTATCTTGAGTTATATTCCTATATGCATACACTTATGTTTGGCCAGGTTAGATAGTGAAAGGAGGAGACCCCAATATGATCTGATATGGGAGGATGCTGGCTTGCTAGCTGGCAAGGTATATAAAGTTGTATTGGGTTATTAATAATATGTTACGGGTGAAACATATAATATTCACATTTTTTTAACTAAGAGTAAAATGCCATTTTCGTCCCTGAGGTTTGGCCAGTTTTGTGACTTTTGTCCAAAAGTTTGTTTTTTCGCAGTTGGATCCAAAAGATTTGAAATCTTGCCATTTTCATCCGGCTTATTAACTCCATCTAACAGGAAAAAATGGATGGAGTTAACAGGCCGGATGAAAATGGCAAGATTTCAAACTTTTTGAATCCAGATGCGGAAAAACAAACCTTTAGACGAAAGTCACAAAACTAGCCAAACCTCAGGGACGCAAATGACATTTTACTCTTTAACTAGTAATGAAACACATCAAAAGGTTTTAAAGCTTCCAGGACCCCCTAAATCACTTTATTCCGAAAAATATTGTTCTTCATTAATGTTTGGACTAATATTTATTATGTTATTGTTCAGTCATTTTATTTTCCTGGATCTGCTGACGTGAATGGCAATCAAGTTGATCAATGGAACAACACTGCACCACCACTATACCTTTGGAGTCGGCCCGATTGGACCTATAAACACAAGTCTATAGCCCTGCAGCATGGCCATATACCCCGAGTTCAAACACCACGACAATCTGATGAAAATGGGCCTGCATTGGACCTTCGGGTTGGTAAATATGATCAAGGTGCCAATAATCAAACTCATGCTCAGAAAACTCGGGCTCCTGTTGAAGCTCAGAAACATGAAAAAAGGCAGGTTCCCGCTCATGAACAAGGGTTAACAAGATATGGTTCTACAAATGGAACACCGCACAACAGGACAAACACGTCTGCAACACAACGCTATGCACCCAGGCTCGATGAGCTGAACAATGTAAGGGTTAACAACTCGGGGCGGTCTGGACTTCAGGAGATGAATAGTGCGAGGATCAGTGGGGTGGGACAACATGAACCACCTGTGGGAAGTCGGGGTGTTGGTGGTTATGGTCCGCCTGTTAATGGACCGGGGTCCCATATGGGTTCTTTAGGGTTTGCACCTGGTCCGGACCACCAATATTCTCAGCATACTTCGTCTGGTGGTTGGTTGGTCGAGTGATCAGGTTTGGTGTTACTTTTCCACATGATACATATGTTTTTGGGTTTTGAAATATTTAGTAGGTGGAGTGTGGAACTATGGTTGTTTAATGGTACAAAACCAGACTGCACCGTACCGTACTCAAACCAACTTTATAAAGATTACGAGTATAGGATATCGGTATAGTTCCAAACAGTATTACTTTGGATTAACCGAACTTTTTTTTGAGAAGTATCATTTTGATATAGTAAAAGTGAGAAAAAAAAATCTAATTTGGACCGTGTATATTTTTACGGCTTTGCCTAGAGTGTTGTATGTTTAAATCGTATATTGTGGTGATTGATATTTGAGTGAATTCTATAACATGTGTGGCCGACCCATTAAGCTTACATTAAAACCGGATTTAGGGCCAAGCCAGGTTGGTTTTATAACCGGTTCAGATTAAGCCAAAATCGGATTAGTTCAAACTGGTTCAGATTAGAAACCGTTTTTTTATTTTGTTCAGTGATAATAGGTTTCAAGTGATATATTCTCAAAACGATTTCAACTCGAAACGGTTTCACTATCGGTTTTAGATCGAATTCGTGATCAACGTTATTCATTGATTCGGGCATGCGGCCTTAATGGGGGACCAAGCATTGGACGGTTTTTATAGGAAAGGTCAAGAGACCATCGTCCACTACGTGATTCCTTGATCCCTTTTAAATATTAGAGTTAATTATGGCTGTCCAAACTACTCGACGATCGCTCGAAAAATGATCGAAAAATGCTCGCTCGATTCCCGCTCAGTTTGTAAATGAGCCGATCGGATCGGTTCGATTCAAATTCAATCCGAGCATGAGCAAGGCTCCGCTCGCTCGACGATCGCTCGGTTTCGCTCGAATTATTTTTATTAATAATTAATATATATATATATATATATATATATATACATATATATATATATTATATATTTTATAGATTAAAAACCCAAAAAATATAATAGCCTAAAATAATTAAAAGCCCAAATAATATTAGCCCATATTTAGTATAAAAATCTAACCCTAAATCTATTTCCTATAACAATTCACTCATTCAGTCGCCGCTCTCAAGTCTCAACTGCTCAGTGTCTCCGTCGACTCTCAGTCTCCTTTTCCAACTCAATTCATCATCGGCTCAAGTGTCTCCGACTCAATTCATCGGACAATCATCGGCTCAAGTGTCTCCTAAAAGGTTAGTCGCTCCTGTTTCAGTTCCTGCAACATATCGTTAAATATATGTATCCATTCATTCTTCAATAATCGTTAAATATCTGTTTCTGTTCGCTCCAGTCTTTATTCGTCGCCTCGTCGGACTTGTTTCAGGCTTCAATCGGTATGTTTTTTTGTTAATTAATCGTTTCAGGCTTCAATCGGTATGTTTTTTTGTTAATTAATCGTCGGACTTGTTTCAGGCTTCAATCGGTATGTCTTTATTCGTCGCCTCGTCGGACTTGTTTCAGGCCTCGTCGCCTCGAAGATCGATCGAAGATCGCTCGACGATCGCTCGAAAAATTCAATCCGAGCATGAGCATCACTTTTGCGATCGGTTTTACAAATTTGATCCGCTCGGATCGGATCGGTTATAATTCAATCCGAGCATGAGCATACCCTCGATCGGATCGGATCGGATCGTGAACACCCCTAGAGTTAATTGCCATTTTAGTCCTTGTGGTTTGGGCCATTTTGCCAGTTTAGTCCAAAGGTTTTATTTTTAACATCTGGATCCAAAAAGGTTTCATCGTTGCCATTTTGGTCCAACTGACTTAACTCCATCCATATCTGTTAAGTCTGCCAAGGGCATTTTTGTCATTTCATTTTTCTTTTTATTAACCTTTTTTTCTTAATTGCTTTTTCTTTTAAATGAAATGACAAAAATGCCCTTGGCAGACTTAACAGATATGGATGGAGTTAAGTCAGTTGGACCAAAATGGCAACGATGAAACCTTTTTGGATCCAGATGTTAAAAATGAAACATTTGGACTAAACTGGCAAAATGGCCCAAACCACAGGGACTAAAATGGCAATTAACTCTAAATATTAATTCGGCAATTTCAAACGGAACGAATGAATGCGTACCTAACAACTCACCAAGGCAACAATGTGGGTAGCCCTAATCTTGTGAAGTTATTTGTGTCCTTAGGCTATGAGGTGTGGATGGAGCCCCATGGGGCTTTATCAAGTCTACATAGGATCCAAGTCACCTATGGAGCCCCCCTTTAATTTAGAGGGTGTTGATGGAGCCCCCCTTTAATTTAGAGGGCCCCTCTTTAATTTTGATTGGTTTAAAACTAGTGGGCCCCACCCGAATTCATCCAAATTGGCGTTAAAGGGCTTTATCACCATGGAGCCCCTACTTGGAGGGTGTGGTGATGGATGCTGACGTGGCGTTGATGGAGCCCCATAGAGCCCCCACACCCCATAGCCTTAAGGTGAATGCGTGCTTCACGTATTTAGGAAATATATAACATATTCAAGCATGTTACTATACAAGAAAAATAATATTTTTTTGGGTAAATTACACTTTTCGTCCTTTATGTTTGTAGCTAGTTGCAATGGATGACCTTTACCTTTAATAATTACAGTCATAGTCCTTTGAGTAAATTTCACTTTTTGTCCTTTATGTATTACCTGAATTTTGAAACGTGCCCTTTAAAAGTTTTAGTTTATGTCCTTAAATCACATGTTTTATATCACTTTAAGTCCTTTACACCAAACTGAGTTAAATAATTCAGTTATTTTTATTTAATGCAAGGGTATTATTGGTATTTCACCTTATTTATTTTGTTTTTAAAAATAAATCAAAATAATTTGATGCTTTCTTCCTGAAACCCACACTTTGACTTTTCAAAAGCCAAATTTCCCGGCACAATTTCGCCCAAAAAAACTTCCTGTTCTTCGATCTGTGTTCTTATTGAACAACTTCATTTCATTTGGCATTTAATCTGATATCCTTAATCAGATTCCCCTGTGAATATAAATCCCTTAACTTCTAATACGATTTATATATAAAAAACGAAACAGGCTTTGTTCGTTTTGAATTCTGATCCATTGATCGTAAAAAAATAAGACTGATTGTTCTTTTTTGAAATCAAAAGTTTCTGATGTTGTTGTTTCGAATTGCATTAAAAATTTTGTGTCTAATTCGTTTTTCCGGAACGGTTTTGATTCGAACAAACAAAGATTCGGAAATTTATGATTTTGATTCTGAATTAAAGTTCTTATGTATTCGATTATGCAATAAGGGTAAGGAATGATTATTTTAACCGTTAATTCTTGACTTTATATGTTCACAGCTCGTTTTCTGGTTCGCCGGAATTTTTCGCCGGAAAACCATAATCTTCGATTTCGATCCTCTATAACGGTTCTGGTTATATATAAACGATCCTCCTTTGATCGTATGTTTGGGCAATGAATTCTAAACTGATAGAATTCCTTAACAACAATTATGGTTTCCAAATTTTGTGTCCTCTATTACCATTCGCAAAACAGGGGTTGAACATGAACTGATATGTTCTTCATGATTTTGGAAATGGTGGGAGATAATCCTACGCTCTGATACCAATTGAAGGCCAACAGGTTCGTTTGTGGATTTTATAATTGAGAGAGATTTGAATGAAATCTAAACTTTCATTAATTACAAATGAAAGCCAACAGGGCCGGAAATGAAGAGCCCGCCGGAAAAGATGACCGGAGTCGGAGAAGATGACCGGAAAACATGGGGGTGTGGGAAAGATGAAGCCTTGAAACTTTGTAAAGTGGGTGCCACCTTTAATTGTTTTGATTTATTTTAAAAACAAAATAAATAAGGTGAAATACCAATAATACACTTGCATTAAATAAACATAACTGCATTATTTAACTCAGTTTAGTGTAAAGGACATAAAGTGATATAAAACATGTGTTTTTTGGACATAAATTGAAACTAAAACTTTTAAAGGGCACATTTCAAAATTCAGTGCAAACATAAAGGACAAAAAGTGAAATTTTCTCTAATCCTTTATTTTGAAAACCTGTTACATCTTTCGTACTTTACCTTAACCCAGTTAGAAAATCAAGTTAAGTTTGATCACGTGCAGAGCATGTGAGGACATTTATGTCCATTCAACAACCCAACTACCCCACCATTTAAAAACCCCCATTTCTCCCCCAAATACCTAATTAGGGTTTATTCAAGCCTCCCAACCTGCAACTCTCTCTACGGCGGTTGACCCAAAATTAGGGTTTCGAACATAAATCAACTGCTCGTAAACGAAGATGGTGTTATGCGATTGTGGAAAAGAAGCTGTTATCTTCACCTCTTGAACAGATAGGAACCCAGGTCGCCGTTTTTATGGGTGTCCTGGTCAAGGATCGACATGTCGATTCATAGGATGGGTAGATCAATCCAATTGCCATTCATGTGTGAACATCATCCCAGGTCTGCTACGAAACAGGAACATGTTAGAGGAGAAGGTGAAAGAACTTAAATCTGAGACAATGAAGCTGAAAAAGATTGTTTTTGAGTTGGTTTTGCTTCATCGTGTATTTGTCTGTGTAATGCAAAGCAGTCTAGATGTAATGTGGTAGTGTTGATGTAATGCAGTTTAATGCAAGTAGTTTATGTATTAAAATATGATATGTTAGTAGTTTTGATGTAATGCAGGTTTTTGGTATGATGATTATAATGCAGTTTTGATGTGTTCTAAAATGTGGTAATTTGTGATTGGCACATTTTCAAAAGACCCTTGTAATGCAATTTCACTTCGGCAAATTTCAAAAGACCAGTATAATGAATGTAATGCAGTTTCGCTTCGGCAAATATTGTCTTTCCTGTTGCTGCAAATGTCAATACACTATCAACTTCATCTGCAGCCCCTGTTTTGACCCATTCAATTGCTGTAAATGGCAAACAACACGTAAGCCATAGACATCAAACACAAGGTCAATACAATTTGACCAAAATAACCTGTTTTGGCCCATTCAATTGCTGCAAATTGCAAACAAACAAGACAAATGGCAATACAATTTGACCAAACACAATGTCAATACAATTTGACATGAACCATATTGCAGTAGACATCAAACACAATGTCAATACAATTTGACCAAAATAACCTGTTTTAACCCATTCAATTGTTGTAAATGGCAAACAACACATACGCCATAGACATCAAACACAAGGTCAATACAATTTGACCAAAATAACCTGTTTTGACTCATTCAATTGCTGCAAATTGCAAACAAACAAACATAGACATCTAGCACAAAAACTCCCACATTGGCATAGATAAGTAAGTTATAACAGACATGTTTTAAACATGTTCCAAACATCTAGAGTTAATACATATCCCATAAAATACTAAGTCAGACCATAACAAACCAAAAGTCAAAAGTTAAACCCCTGCCAACAGATCTAGTCCTTCCTTTTTTCACCTTGCCCCTTGCAAGTCCTTTGATAGTGTCTGGTGTTCCCACATTTTCCACATACACCCTTGGCATTCTTATTTGATAACCTGCCCTTCTTCTTGCTTGAGCTTTCATCCTCCATCTCCACAACTGACCTTTTCCTAGCCTTCTTTTGCCTGTCCACTTGTTTGTGATGTTTTGGTGGTGTTATCTTAATAGGAACATCACTCTTCGGCCATAGAGCTCTGCCATTTATAGGGTTTATCTTGAAAGCATACACCACTTTCTATCTGCCCATTGTGTAGACTGGATCAAACCAACTTTCCAAAGCACCAACTCTTTGACCATTAGTAGCCATGAACCATATTGCAGCCACTGCATGTCTGCAGGGCATGCCTGTCATAGTGATGAACAATCAGTTTACATTAAGCACTACACATGATAAAAGGCAGTCACAAACAGTTAATAATATACCTGTGATTTCCCAGCCTCTACAAGCACAAGTCTTTTTGACCAAGTCAACCACCCATGTGTATCCATGTCCACTCACCCCATACCGATCCCCTCCATCCCACTGCACATGATAAAAGGCTGCATCTTTCTTAATTGTTTGAAGTTGTTCTTGTGCCCAAGGTGTGATAATATAACAACCCTCCAAAAATATTTCTGACACCCTGATAATATTTAAAATATCCGTATACGTCATAAAATACACCCCATATGCGAAACGAACCCCGAATACCTTTATTTTCATTAAAATTAATTAAAAACAAAAATAAATGGTCTCTGGCGGGCCGCGTAAGACCCACCCTTGGTCTACGCGGGGCGCGGCAGCCCAGCCACGAGGCCGCACCCCGAGCCGACACGTGGCTCAATCGTGTCGAGGCTAGGAGTGATGACTGGTCAAAGCTGTGACAACCGGGGACTTACGGCTCTTAATTACGTGATTAACAAGTAATTAACGCAATAATAAATAGTGTTTACAGCGCAAATTAACTTAATTAGGCCTTTGGAGTGCCTAGGAACGCCTATCCGACTTTACAGTGCGCGAACGGTGGTTTACAGAGAAACCTACGAAACGTTAAACGACAACGGATTGAAACCGAGCAGAATACTGACAACGCCGACAAATATTAATTTTTTACGATATATTTTAGCTTCGTAATTAAATTTTAGTGACTACAGTCGAAACCGGATCGAAAAACTGAATAAAGACGGCAACGATACAATTTTTCGCGATTATCACCGTAATCGACGAACCGGCGTGCAAACAACGACTACCGACCGTATTTTATGTATTCTAATACTAAAATTTTATCTTTTAACGTTAAACGGAGTTCGGGTTTTGACAACGGGTCTCGTAGGAATTACGGACCACTTACACACAAGATGGGCTTGTGGGCCCTGGGCCCTAGACCCAAACCCAAAACCCACAAGCCTAAACCTGCACATAATATATTAAATCTATACCAAAATCTATACTAAATCTTATTAAATCCCCACTAGATCTCTACAAATCTTTCCAATATCTTTTAAAATCCTGATAAGATTTTTAAGATCTATACAAGATCTTGATATCTTTATATAAGGGTCCATACCCCTTCCCTCATTCTTCAATTGTGCAGACATTCTTCACACCCAAAAAGAAAATGTCTTCCTCCTCTGTCTTTTTGTCTGCATAATATACACACACACCAAACAAGAGTGCCATCTTCATCAACACACACCTAAAATAACCCCCTGCTACACCCTTGATCTCTCCCTCTCTCGGGTTCAGTTCGGCGACGACCACCAGAAACACTCACCTCTTCACACACACCAGCCCCCCCTCTCGTACCTTACCGGTGACATCCGCGGATCTCAGCAGAGAACGACAACCACACCGCCACCATGGCGGTGAGCAGAGGCGAGACTGAGAGATCGATCGGAGAGAGTGGCGGAGCCGGCGATGGGTTTTGCAAATCGGAACTGATCGAGGGAGATTGAGAGAGGGAGTGTGCGAGTCGGGAGTTAGATCGACAGAAGGGACAGAGACTCGCTGGAGATGGAGCAGCGCCGCCGCTCACGACGGCGGCAGAAGAGGCGGCGGTAATGGCGGTGGCGGTGGATTCCGGTGAAACCCCCTTACCCGTTTCTTTCATTTTGTGTTCTTTCTGAAGAATCTGATGGAAAATGATGCTGATAATGTACAGTTTGTTCGAGTTCGGGATCGACTCAAAGTTGGATCTCGGCTCAGGTTCTCGTGTTCGGTTCAAAGTGGTTCTGATTGGTTCGATTTTGTTTCAGATTCGGTTCTAATTTAGTTCGGGTGCACGTCAGTCGTGGTTCGGGTTCGTGAAACGGGTCGAATCGGTGCAACTCGGCTCGACTCGGTCAACTCACTAGTCGACTCGGTCAACCCTGGTCAACTCAGTCAACCACTTCGGCGTTCGACACGAGAAATGGTAAAGGTTTAATGACGAGATTGATTATATTATAGTTTTAATGTTACGCGTGATAAACGAGCTCGAACCAATCGATTTACGTATACTTTACATTTTGACATATTAGACATAACTTATATAAACATTGAATATATTGTTTGAATCTTGTTGAATTTTGATAAAACAACGACAACTTGTGTTGTCGGGGGCGTCCAAAAACAGAGGAAACTCTGTCCGTTTTTCGAGAAAATACGTAAAATAAAACGAGTTTTATTATAAAACGAAACTATCAAATGAATACATCTATAAATGTATTTCACTTTCGACGACACTTTATAGCGTACAAGGAACAACGATAACACGAATTATTTTTGTAAAAACAAATGTGATTTATATAACTATATATATATATATATATATATATATATATATACTTTCTTTCAAATCTACAACAATACGAACAAGTCATATATATATATTTGATTTGACATCAAATAATCCGACATCTTTTTATGAAATAAACAGTTTATATATATTTGTTTAAAACGACAACATTGTACGACTTTCGAAAGCAACGATTCGAAAACTCTTTACGACAAATAAATATAGTTATTATGTTTATTCGAAACTTTGGAACTCCGACAAATTCTTTTATAAAGGAACATATAATTTACTTCAAACGTCAAACAATCCGACTCCTTTTCTAAAGGTAGCAATAGTTTACTTCAAACATTTCGGATTCCTTTATAAAAATAAATATAATTTATATATTTATTTAGAACATCAAATAAACTCGGATTCGTTTTATAAAAATAAATATAGTTTATATATTTATTTCAAATATTGCACGACTCGAGTTCTTTTATAAAAACAAATATAGTTATATATTTATTTTCAACCAGAACAACCCGACGATTCTTTTATAAAATGAATATAACTTTTTATATTCACTTCAAACGCCTAAACGGCATATACGTATACTTTGGTAAATATCATACGAGACGTAATATATGGTGCGAGTTTGTTATATAATATTTTCATATAAATATTCTTTTTATACACGTACGACTACTCGAGACGTCTAACGCGATGATAATGATATATTTATATATTTTTATATAAATATTTATTTATTTTTAAATCTCTCGAGGAATAAGTCTTCCCAAGACTTATTAGTTTTACCGATAATAAGCGAGACTTAACAAGTATAACTTAATCGTTACTATTAAGTTCTTAACTTACCATCGAATCGTTCGGTTAACGATTCGGTAGAGCTCGGTGACACGTAGTTTAATTACTGCGTTTATTTAGAAACTTATAAGATATTCCATGTTAGGAATATTGTAGAATGCACGCTAGCGAGTCTCGTCTTGGAAACGACATCACAAAGTCGTGTATAGCTAGCTTTGCACAGGAATATTCAGGTGAGTTCATAACCCCATCTTTTTACGGTTTTACATTTTTATAAATGTTTTCGGGGTGGAAAGACATGCACGTTTTGCAGAAAACACACAAAGTTCTCGATGAACAAAGACTGCATATTTTTAGACAAAGCACGTTGTGCAAGAACATACAAAGCTTTTGAACGAACGAAAACTCGTATTTCTAAATCATATTACGAATGGATTTCGAGGAACTCAAATGGTTTACGAATGGATTACACTAAATATACCGGTTTTTACAAAACAAATGTGTATTATCGAAATGTGAATGATTTTCATGACTAGGGGTGGATCGTCTGGTGATAATATAGAGAGACTGGGGAGTTGGCCTTAGAGGCTGGGGAGGTTCAGCCTTAGAGGCTGGGGAGGTTCAGTCCGAGAGACTGGGGTAAAATACATGTTACAAAAGGATTACTTACAGACATTTTTATACATGGTATGGTTAGCTTAAGGAGGGCATACTACTTAGATCATGTGAGTGGGTGGGAGGATACTTAAGGCCATTAATCCTCGTCGTAGGACCGAGGGACATGAGTGATAGATCTATTTGGGTGTGGCGAGCCCCACCCATGAGCCTGCGGGATGGACCATGAGGTGACTATGTCTTCCAGCCGGAAGCCCGGTACAAATCTGCTAGGTTTGAGTCTTCCTACATCACTTCACACATATCAATGGCCTTGCAAACCATTGGTGATCTCTTTTTCCTTATTGCTACATACCTGGGACTTTCATACATACACCGTTTACAAAGTTCATACATACACCGTTTACAAAGGTTTATACATACACCGTTTACAAAGGGACATACATACTTACAGAAATACTTGATTTATACAAATTAAATACCATGTTTTATACAAATTCAAAGCATAGGAGTATGCGGGCATGGAGTCAAAGTCAGGGTGGGCATTGACGGTTATACGAATATTACGAATACGCGGGTTTACAAATACATGGTTTCACGAGCATAATGCGTTACAAATACAAAGTTTCCATATAACTTGGCAAGAAAATGATTTCTAAATTCGTTTTCTCAATATTATTTCACAAACCGGTTATTCAAAAGATTTATTTCAAATCTTTTACAAACAAACTATGAACTCACTCAACTTTATGTTGATTTTTCGCATGTTTCTTTCTCAGGTTGCATTTCAGAAATTATGGCACGGTTGGAATAGGAGAACCATGAGGAGTCGAGTACTTAGCGGCATTCATTTTCCTAGAAGTCTTAGCTATTTTGCTTCCGCTGTGCAATGAAGATACCAGTCCAGTCACGCCAGCTCTGATAATTTCGGGGTGTGACAGATTGGTATCAGAGCTATAGGTTACAGCGAATTAGGTTTCTGTTGTGATACCTAGGCTCTAACCTCACTTTTCTCTGAGACTTAGACCATTATGACTTTGAATACATACATAACGCCTAGTACTCGAATATGGTCTCCAACCGTTTCCGAAAAACAAACAGTCAAAATTTTCTTTTCAAACATACGCTATTGTGGTGTTTTATACATGGTACACAAAACCAATTACATACAGTACACAACACTCTGAGAGTTTAGGAAACATGCATTTAAGACATTCAGAAACTTATTTTGAAGTTCATTAAAGGTCATAACGTAGGAACCGCGGATATTAACTCGGGCACACACTATTATCCATATTGTCTATGATATTTTAACTTCCCGAGCAGGCAGCCTACGCATAACGAAACACTAGTGCACGAGAATACATGGAACTTAAATTTTACGTCAACGGATGTCAGAGTACATCGCATTCTACGCGGAACGTAACGCTAGTGCACAGGTATACGTGAAACATAAGCTATACATCAACGGAGGTTGAAGTACGACACATACGACTATCGAGGCGAGGCCTTTGTAAAGACACGATGGCGCAATTCAACGACGACGCTAGATTCCTGTCAGCAGGAGAACTATCGATCAGGAAGCGGCGGCTCAGCACGCGATCCTGCAATGACACGAGTCATGCTAAGGAGAAGACGCATGCCTTCATATTCCCCTATCTTATTAACGACGAATACGCTATGTTCGACGTTCCATGGTAATGTCACCTAACAACCGGACATCACATGAAACCCCAGGTAAAGTCCTTAAATTTCTTTTATTGAAATTCTGACTTTTGCATCTAGTGAGAAGATTTTCACATCTCTACTCCTCTTAATGGTCATTGCATCACGATCGTTTCTTTCATTATTTTCACACCCCGATTTCCACGTGTCACCGGTGGGCCCGGTGGGGGAGTATCGTGACGTGGTTGGCAACATAATAGTCAAACAACACAATATTTAATATGCACAGCGGAAGCAATTTAAAAGATATAATACAACCGAATTTAATATTGTAATATCAAATGTCACAATATTTGGAAGTTTATCCACAGATGGATCGGAAACAAAATGGAAACACTAGTTCAACAGACTTTAGGCATCTTAAGCTTGCGAGACTTCTAGTGATGCTAAGGAGAAATCCCAGCCAATTACGCTTAGTACCTGCATTTAATCTTTTTGGGAAAATACGTCAGTTTACACTGGTAAATACAATCAACTGACTCATTTTAAAAATGATTGAAAATTGATTTGGATGCACGTGGCATAAACATTTTTTTTAACTTGGGAGAATTATTTAATTATATAATCTTGTGAACGAATTACATGTTCCTTGTGCGTTCAGTAGCCCGGATCAAGTCAGGGTTAAAGATTAATAGACACACCACATTATTCCTTTTGTGCACTGACGGGTGTACGCCTACACCCCGCGCTTAAGTCGTGGCCATTTCGTAAAATGATGCCAAGGATATCCGGGACATGGTCATTAACCCCCCAAAGGCTTTAAGTAACAAGACTGTTTAAACGAGCCGATCAAATTATTCAATTAACCACCCAACGATGGAAGATTTGATGCCCGATCAAGCGGTATTCTATATACCGTAACCCAAGCCCGTATAGGGAAAAGAAGTTAAAAGTATTTACCTGAGCAATGTATAAATCACAATAAGCAAACGCACGTAGCTTTTACTGGTACTCCTAATCTGGAACGAAGGTTTATAATAACCTATTAGAATCCTAACGGGTCTTTAATTAAGCTTAAGCTTAGACCGGTTAGTTTCAAAGATACGGTTCGTACGCACGATTAAGCGAAGACCGGATAGAATGTGATTTAGACCCGACAAGTTCAGAGACTTGTTTAATATGGGTATTTCATACACATTCTGGATTTTGAGATAAAACCGTTAAGGTTTGACCCGTTTAGGCTAGTTTATGTAAACTAGTTACATAAACCGAACCGAGCGCGTAATAAGCGTAACGGGTATTCATATGAGCCATTTACAGGTTTCCTAAGTTAATATGCTCCAAGTATGTTGTGACATCAGTAAGATATCATTTATTATGCCCGAAATGAATTTAAACACAAACTATGCCCCGTAGGGGTAGTTTGGTCATTTATAAGGTGATAAAAGAGTTTAAGTAATATCTTGAGTTACAGGTCTGATGTAATCAGCAAAGATAATCAATTTGCTAAGTTATATCAGTAGGGTATTGTATATTTGTGAAATTTATCAATTATAACCAAACTATGCACCGTAGGGGCATTTTGGTAATTTCACATAAGCCGAAAAGCTCAAAACTGAAGTCTGAGTTAAACAACCTTTGCTTACTGTTAAAATATTATAATTTGCCTCAAATATCAGCAGGTATCACCCTTGGTATGTTTAAAATATTTTTAGTACATACTATGCGTTAAAAACGCTTAATTAGGCGATTAGAAGCCATTTCTGGGTTTGATACATAAAGCTGATATTTTTATTATTCCAGAAGGCTTAAAATAATATATTTATCATTTAAGATCAGTAGCAAAAGGTTTGGAGTCGTTTGGATATGAAAAACTCATTTTATGGCCCGTAAGGGCAAAACCGACAATTACCGGATTAAGCCTACGACTATGAGTTATGCTCAGCCTAAAATTAATTAAAAATCTTCAAAAATCCCAAAATAATATATTACATCAGTGGGTATTAAGTTTGATACCAAAAAGTAGGCTTAACTAGGCTATATGCTAATTACGCCGTTTTATTAACATAAAGCTTTCATTTTGCGCTAACGAGCATAACTCTTAATCTACACCTCAAACTGATGTCAAACTTTGCATACAAGTTTATATATCAGTAATTAAAGTTTCTACTCTTTTACATTTCCAAAAATCACGTTTTAAAGTGAAAAGGGCATAATGGTCAACATATGAGCAATTAACGGAATCATGCATATTAATTGGATAACTAATGATCCGAGGTGTATAATCACAGAGGGTTATACTAGCATGTAACCTGGTCCAAATAAAGCTCTTAGGTATTTCTAAAACATACCATAACGGGTCAGAACTGAAAGTCAAAGTAAAAGTCAAACTATGCGACTTTCGGTCCCGAACCGGGTCTCTACTGAAAATTGTCGGGTTGAACATGTTTAGACATGTTCTTACATTCATTACCAAGTTATATCAATGATCAAACTGGTTATAAGTGTTCTACATTGCTAATTATGCATAAATTGTAAATTAAGTATCCTGTTGACTTTTTAATAATAAGTTTGACCCGACTTTTGACCTAGTTAGAGTGGGAATCAGGGGGAACCCTTTTGAGGGTTTATTACCCACATAATTACCAACTTATAACTACTTTTGATTCGACTAATCACTGGACCATTAGTGATTAATCTTAAAGTCAACCGTTAATTACGACGGTTTGACTTTTAAGCTAATACTAAGCTAAAACTTAATTAAGAAGGGTTAGGCATACTTACTGAAGTCCTATGCTTGATTAGTGACCACTTGAGTCTGCTCTTAAGCTCTAGAAATCGATCAGAATGCTGAAGGAAGGTGTGAGCTCAAAGTTGAAATCTTGTGGCCTTTTATAGTGCTCATAAGCACTTAGATTATGGACAACAAGAGCTAGCAATGGTTCCTGATCATCAACACTTGTCCCTAAGATCCTAGGAGCCACTTAGGGGTCGTCCATGATGAGAAATATCTGTTTAAAGGTCGGTTACGCGTGTTTACAGGCTGCTGTCTATACTTTTTGTATCTGTGTGTCTGACGCGGCCTGCGTAAAGGTAGGTTAACCTTTTCGCGGCCCGCCTTAACCCTGATATCAGATTTTACATTTTCCATTTTCCACATCTTGTCCCTTGGCTCTTCAGAAGGTCAACCAAGCTTATATTTTGCAATTTGACCCCTTATTATTTACCTACAAGGGCTTTAGGACTTATACCCACTTTGCCAAGTCCCTGGACACTTCCGGTTAACCCGAAAAGTCATAACTTTCAACGTTAACGCTTTAACCCCTCGCACACGAATTTGATCATAACTTTCTCATACGATAACGAAACTTTATGAAATTTATATCGCGCATTCTAGTGAGCATAATTAACAGTTACAAAGCTTTGGGTTTGTCAAAAGGTCACTCAGAGGTATAACTTAAACATGTTGACACATTTAACCCCTGTAGTTTGTAATCTCTCACTTTTAGCTTCGCATGATCCATGATTTATTCGTTTGATGCTATAAACATCATGTAGGGTTATTGTACAATATTTTTATTCACTGTTGACATTTAGAACTCGTATATTCACATACTTTCCATGACTGTCAACTTTAGTCATTCTATAACATTCTTTCACACGTTCAAACATATGACACGTTTCTACACATTATAGGACGTGAATTTTTGAGGTGTTACATCCTCACCCCCTTAAAATAAATCTCGACCCGAGATTTACTGAAATAAGTAAGGGTACTTTTCTTTCATCGTGGATTCAACCTCCCACGTATATTCGGGTCCTCTACGGGCATCCCTTTTGACCTTTACAATAGGCACATGCTTCCTTCGAAGCTTCTTGACCTGTCGATCCTCAATCGACAATGGTTTTTCCACAAACTTCAAGCTCTCATCTATATGCACATCTGTATGTGGTATAACCAGTGATTCATCAGCGAAACACTTTTTCAGATTGCAGATGTGGAACACATTGTGAATTCCACTGAGCTCTTCCGGTAAGTTTAACTTATAGGCAACTGACCCGACACGTTCGATAACCTCGAAAGGTCCTATGTATCTCGGGCTTAGCTTGCCTTTCTTACCAAATCGCATCACTCCCTTCCAGGGTGATACTTTAAGCAACACTTTGTCACCTACTTCGAAGTGAAAAGCTTTACGCTTTGGATCTGCGTAACTCTTCTGCCTATCTCGGGCATCTTTGAGACGGTCACGAATCTGGACAATCTTGTCCGTCGTTTCAAAGACTATCTCTGGTCCTGATAATTGGACATCTCCAACTTCCGCCCAACAAACGGGCGTTCTACACTTTCTACCATATAAGGCCTCAAAAGGCGCAACCTTTATGCTGGTGTGGTAGCTATTGTTGTATGAGAACTCAATTAGTGGTAGGTGGTTATCCCAACTACCACCCAAATCAATCACACATGCACGTAGCATGTCTTCCAAAGTTTGAATAGTACGCTCACTCTGACCGTCTGTCTGAGGGTGGTAAGCCGTACTAAAATTCAAACGCGTGCCCAAAGATTGTTGGAAACTTTTCCAAAAATGTGACGTGTACCTAGTATCTCTGTCAGAGATAATAGACACAGGTATGCCATGTAAGGCTACAATCTTATCCACGTATAACTGGGCTAACATGTCGGAGCTATAAGTCTCCTTGATGGGTAAGAAATGTGCTGACTTAGTCAGTCTGTCAACTATAACCCATATTGTATCATTTCCTTTCCTTGTCTTGGGTAACTTGGTGATAAAATCCATGGTTACCATTTCCCACTTCCATGTAGGAAGTTCAGGCTGTTGTAGCAAGCCTGACGGCTTTTGATGTTCTGCTTTGACTTGCGCACAAGTCAAGCACTTAGCTACATAGGCAGCTACAGACTTTTTCAAGCCTATCCACCAATAATTTGCCCTTAGATCCTGGTACATCTTATCAGCTCCAGGATGAACGAAGTATTTGGAACTATGGGCTTCCTGGAGGATGACATCTCGAAGTCCTCCATAAATTGGAACCCATATTCGTCCATTTAATCGTAAAATTCTGTCCTTGCTAAGAGTTAACTGCTCCTCAGTTACTCCTAGCTTTTCGTTAGGATAGTTAGCTTCCAACACAGCTTCCTTCTGTGCAGCTAACAACCTTTCAGTCAAACTGTTCTTTATCTCCATGCGCTTGGCATTGATTCGGATGGGTTTCACCCTCTCCTTTCGAATCAAGGCATCGGCGACTACATTCGCCTTGCCGGGATGGTATCTGATTTCACAATCATAATCATTTAAAGTTTCCATCCAACGGCGTTGCCTCATGTTTAAATCCTTCTAATTAAACAGGTGCTGGAGGCTCTTGTGATCGGAATAGATCACACACTTGATTCCATAAAGATAATGCCTCCACAGTTTTAGTGCGAATACAATGGCACCCAACTCTAAGTCGTGGGTGGTGTAATTCTTTTCATGCACCTTTAACTGTCGTGATGCATAGGCAATAACCTTTCCTTTCTGCATAAGCACACACCCCATGCCAGTGTGCGATGCATCGCAGTAAACTACAAAATCTTCTATTCCATCTGGCAATGTCAGTACTGGGGCGTTGCTCAACTTTTGTTTTAGGATATCAAAGGACTCTTGCTGCTTAGGGCCCCAAACGAACTTTACTTTCTTCTTAGTCAAGGAAGTTAGGGGTGCAGCAATCCTTGAAAAATTTTCAATGAAACGCCTGTAATATCCTGCCAATCCCAGGAAGCTACGAATCTCTGTAGGCGTCTTTGGCTCTTGCCAGTTCATAACTGCTTCAACCTTAGCGGGATCCACTTGGATACCACGCTCACTCACCACATGTCCAAGGAATTGGACTTCTCGAAGCCAAAATTCACATTTAGAGAATTTGGCATAGAGCTTCTCCTGATGTAGAAGTTTGAGAATACATCTAAGGTGTTTCTCATGGTCAGATTGATGCTTCGAATAGATAAGAATGTCGTCGATGAAAACGATGACGAATTTATCTAAGTAAGGCTTGCAAACGCGATTCATGAGATCCATGAACGCGGCAGGTGCATTAGTGAGCCCAAAAGGCATCACTTGGAACTCGTAATGACCATAACGAGTCCTAAATGTTGTTTTGTGCACGTCTTCATCTCTAACCTTCAGTTGATGGTAGCCTGACCTCAAGTCAATCTTCGAGAAATAACTTGCCCCTTGTAACTGATCGAACAAATCGTCGATCCTGGGCAAAGGATATCTATTCTTTATTGTGACCTTGTTAAGCTCACGGTAATCGATGCATAGACGCATCGATCCGTCCTTCTTCTTGACAAACAGGACTGGCGCTCCCCAAGGAAACGAACTAGGTTTAATGAAACCCTTGGCTAGCAATTCGTCTAGCTGCGTCCTCAATTCTTTCATCTCCGTTGGTGCTAACCTGTAGGGTGCTCTAGCAACTGGTGCTGCTCCGGGGATGATATCAATCCTGAATTCCACTTGCCTATCTGGTGGCAAACCAGGTAGTTCTTCCGGAAAAACTTCTGGGTATTCAAAAATAACAGGGATGTCTTCAATCTTCGGTTTAGGCTCATCAATAATCACTTGTGCCATGTAGATGACACATCCCTTCTTTAAACATTTTGAAGCCTTGAGCATAGTCGCTTGCTCAGGTAGCCCATACTGGGTATCTCCCCGAATGGTAAGTGATTCACCAGACGGAGTCTTTATTACCACTTGTTTTTTGTTACAGACGATTTGGGCCTGGTTGTGAGATAACCAGTCCATACCCAGAACTATGTCAAAACCAGCCAACTTAAAGGGAAGTAGAGACAGAGGAAAAGAGTGGTTCTTAATGGATATAACACATCCATCTAACACTGTTGAGACGGTTTCTATGGTGCCATCTGCTAACTCTACCTCATAATTTATACTCAAGGTTTTGACAGGTAAATTCAGCAATTTGCAAAATTTATGATATACAAACGACTTATCAGCGCCTGAATCAAATAGTACTCTTGCATAGACATCATTTACAAGGAAAGTACCTGTAATCACATTGTCGTCTAGAACTGCTTCTTTTGCGTCCATTCTGAAGACTCTCGCATTAGTCTTCTTGGCCTCTTCAGGCTTCTTGGCATATTTAGGGCAATTGGTTTTAATGTGCCCCTTTTCATTGCAACGGTAGCACGTTGCGTCTTTCATCTTCTTGCAATCCAAGGTCTTATGATCCGTGGACTTGCATATTCCACATGCATAGGTTTTTGACTGATTCTGTGAGTTCGACTCAAGTCTGCACTTTCCAAAGTGTTGTTTCTTGCATATCTTGCATTTGGGCTTCTCACCAGAATGATGCCCATCTTTCCTTGACTCAGATCCTTTCTTGTTGTCACCGTTCCCACGGTGCTTCTTGTTCGATCTACGTGAACTATTATCTTCACGTTTTCTTTTCTCAGCCTCCTTATTCCTCAGCGATCTTTGCCTGACCGCATCCAAGGTAAGGGACAAGAATATGTCAGCTACAGATCTAAAAGTAGTTGGCCGAGAAGCCTTCACGCTTGCCTTGATTTCCGGGGCTAAACCACCGATAAAACGAGCTATTCTTTTTGGTTCCGGGGTTACCAGATATGGAACCAACCGGGACATCGTGTTGAAGCTCGTGAGGTAAGCTTGACAGTCAAGGTTTGTCATCACCAATGTTAGAAAATCATATTCTATCTTCTCCACCTCATGCTGAGGGCAGTAATTTTCCCTGATGATGGCAATAAATTGAGACCAAGACATGTTGTACAATGGGATTTTCCCGGTGGCTTGAATCAGAGATCTCCACCATACTAAAGCTTCACCCTTAAAAGACTGCGACACAAACTTGACCACATCTCTCTCAGCGCATTCGCTGATATCCACAACCGTATCCATCTCATCCAGCCACGTCATACAGTCAATGGCTCCTTTCTCCCCAGTGAAATCCTGGGGTTTGCAGGAAACAAAATATTTATAAGAACAACCCTTGTCACGGGGTCCTTGGTTTAGCACAACCTGCTGAGATGGAGCACTGTGGTGGTTCGAGGAGTGTTGGTCATCATCTTTCTTCGGTTCGTCCTTCTTGGACGGTGGCTTTGTAGGCTGTGTAGATAGGGTCCTACTACGAGTCCCACTATACTCTTCGTACTGCCGTTCCAATGCCTTAGTAACTGCGTCGTCGACCAACGCTTTTAATTCAGCACCCGTTAAATTAATCCGGGCATTATCAATGTTCTCCACTGGATGACTATTTATCTCGTCTGAGTTAGCCATTCTAATTGAACTGTTACAGAAAACAAGGACAATAGTTTATTTGGTAGTTTATTATGGAATTGCCATTTAGGGTAATTCATTAACCATGGTAATAGAGACCATATTTGGTTAATTTATTAATCATATTTATTTAGGATTTCTATCATAATTTATCCTAATCATAAACAATAACAGTTTTATTTGTGGCAGAAAAGGCCTAGTCACATGGACACTTTTAATTTATAAGCTATGATTTCAGAGAATCAAAACATGAAGGTATACTGGCACAATAGGCCTAGTCACAAGGACATTTATAAATTTTAAGCTATGATTTCAGAGAATCAAAGCGTGAAGGTTTGAACCTAGTTCATTACCTTTATCTGATAGGGAGTCATCGCTACCACTGTCTTTTGGCTCATATGGAAATGAGCTGGGCCCGTAGGCACTATATTACCATGTATGGTAAAAATATGATCATCTTAATTGATGATCTAGCCCATGATTCAGAGATCATTAAATTGGGTTATGAATCTTTTAGAGAATCCAATAATAAGAATGACGTGTGTGATTTTAAATGAATCACATCTGCCAGGAGCGTTAACATGTATACAGATGTTAACAGGGATTTGAATCTTTTGGACAGGTCTTACCATCTTGGCCTGGCCTTATAATGACCCGAAGGCTAGGTTTCACTCTTTAAGATCCTTATTTAAAATTTACATAGGCAGATATTTATTAGAAATGAATGATTTTTGATTTATTTATTTCATATATAATATTTATGCATATGATAGCAAGATGAAATTTATAAACATAACATTCCATTAATTTTCAAAAGATTACATGTTGCCCTAAGCGGGACTTTTCAATAAACAACTTACCCACGCAGGGGTTTAAACAAGTACTTACCCACGCAGGGGCTTAATAACACACATACCCACGCAGGGACTTAATAACATAATAGTCCACGCAGGGACTTACACAAATAACATACCCTCGTAGGGGTTTACAGAAAGATAGACCCACGCAGGGGTCAAAACAAACAAGCATACTCACGCAGGGGTTTATACAGCAAGACTGGCCCACGCAGGGGCTCAACAACAAATGGAAGGATTCAGCGGTCCTTCTTGCTCTTCCCTTTAATTAGGCTCGTTAATCCTTGGAAGAAAGTTTGTCGCTCCCTTCGTTCCCTGTGAAACTCTCGCTCTACATGGTCCAACCTTTGTAGAATTTCTTCACGCTCAGGTGGGGAGAACCTTGGTGGTTGCGATTGTTGCCTGATAATAGGTCTTGGATGTATTTGGTACCCATGTGTTGGGTACCCTACTCCCCATGGATCTCCATAGGGTCCTTGGGTGTTGTAGTTAGCCGCTACCATGTATGGGTCGGCTTCGGCGTAGTTGTAGTTGGTGTGCACTGGCTGTTCAAACGGGTTATACGCCATGGAACCCGTGTATGCTGGAATTGGGTTATCAAAACCTATCGGCGGTGGTTGCGGTACAACTGGGTGTGAAGGTCCACCCATTTGTGGATCTTCTTGATGTGGTGGGTAGTGGCTGCCACTTGATTGCCGAGGAGAGCTGAAATGGAAGTCTCCTCCCCGTGTAGACATACGCGGTCCAGATCTCCTACGCCTTGGCGGTTGCGGAGCTGCCGGCTGAACTGGCGGCGGTGGAGGCGGTGGCGTAACTGCCACAAACCGTGAATCCACAGAGGGATCCTGTTGCTGCTGTTGCTGCTGCTGAGGCGGTGAATGGCGAGGAGGTGTATAGTACCATTCGTGCCTGGTAAACATAGCTTGAAAGCTATCTGGACCAACATAGGGTGATCCGTGGAAAGAAGATCCGTCAGAGATCTCTATCGGGTGGTTTGGTGTACCACTGGCTGGCTCGACGGGGTCTGTATCCTCGTCCATATCGTCCGCGTGATCTCCCGAGAAATGATCATCTGGCCCCAGTGGGTTAAAACCCGCTGGTTCTGCTATGTAATTGGCCGGGTTAAACCGGCTCCTGAAGACTGGTGTAGGGTCTCCAAAAGAATGATGTGATAAGGATCGCTGTAATGGTATGTAGGACGGTTGAGGGTTGTTGGGCTCATACTCCGGCTGTGGCCCATAAGGGTTAGGAGGTGTTGAACTGTGTGAGACTGACCGTCTAGCCGGCTCAAAGAGGTTCCTCCGGTTCTGCCGAGGATCGTCACTCTCCGTGGTAGATGGAGCTCGCATATGCGAAGGTCCAGCTTCATTATCATTGGGGGCGGTGACTGGCCCCTTGCTTCTTCCTCTTCTCCTGAAGAATCTTGGCGGCATTTTCAAATCCTGTCATTAAAGCATGAGATAATAACAACAATATATAAAAATTAAAGGAAAAAACAAAAACTATACAAGGTAGAATTTGTCCTATGTTATTTGTCTAGACTCGAAAGTTTAGATATGTGCAATTGTGTTATTGAGATTAAACACAAAAGGCTAGTGTTTAATTCACTCAATGTTGGCTCTGATACCAACCTGTCACACCCCGATTTCCACGTGTCACCGGTGGGCCCGGTGGGGGAGTATCGTGACGTGGTTGGCAACATAATAGTCAAACAACACAATATTTAATATGCACAGCGGAAGCAATTTAAAAGATATAATACAACCGAATTTAATATTGTAATATCAAATGTCACAATATTTGGAAGTTTATCCACAGATGGATCGGAAACAAAATGGAAACACTAGTTCAACAGACTTTAGGCATCTTAAGCTTGCGAGACTTCTAGTGATGCTAAGGAGAAATCCCAGCCAATTACGCTTAGTACCTGCATTTAATCTTTTTGGGAAAATACGTCAGTTTACACTGGTAAATACAATCAACTGACTCATTTTAAAAATGATTGAAAATTGATTTGGATGCACGTGGCATAAACATTTTTTTTAACTTGGGAGAATTATTTAATTATATAATCTTGTGAACGAATTACATGTTCCTTGTGCGTTCAGTAGCCCGGATCAAGTCAGGGTTAAAGATTAATAGACACACCACATTATTCCTTTTGTGCACTGACGGGTGTACGCCTACACCCCGCGCTTAAGTCGTGGCCATTTCGTAAAATGATGCCAAGGATATCCGGGACATGGTCATTAACCCCCCAAAGGCTTTAAGTAACAAGACTGTTTAAACGAGCCGATCAAATTATTCAATTAACCACCAAACGATGGAAGATTTGATGCCCGATCAAGCGGTATTCTATATACCGTAACCCAAGCCCGTATAGGGAAAATAAGTTAAAAGTATTTACCTGAGCAATGTATAAATCACAATAAGCAAACGCACGTAGCTTTTACTGGTACTCCTAATCTGGAACGAAGGTTTATAATAACCTATTAGAATCCTAACGGGTCTTTAATTAAGCTTAAGCTTAGACCGGTTAGTTTCAAAGATACGGTTCGTACGCACGATTAAGCGAAGACCGGATAGAATGTGATTTAGACCCGACAAGTTCAGAGACTTGTTTAATATGGGTATTTCATACACATTCTGGATTTTGAGATAAAACCGTTAAGGTTTGACCCGTTTAGGCTAGTTTATGTAAACTAGTTACATAAACCGAACCGAGCGCGTAATAAGCGTAACGGGTATTCATATGAGCCATTTACAGGTTTCCTAAGTTAATATGCTCCAAGTATGTTGTGACATCAGTAAGATATCATTTATTATGCCCGAAATGAATTTAAACACAAACTATGCCCCGTAGGGGTAGTTTGGTCATTTATAAGGTGATAAAAGAGTTTAAGTAATATCTTGAGTTACAGGTCTGATGTAATCAGCAAAGATAATCAATTTGCTAAGTTATATCAGTAGGGTATTGTATATATGTGAAATTTATCAATTATAACCAAACTATGCACCGTAGGGGCATTTTGGTAATTTCACATAAGCCGAAAAGCTTCAAACTGAAGTCTGAGTTAAACAACCTTTTCTTACTGTTAAAATATTATAATTTGCCTCAAATATCAGTAGGTATCACCCTTGGTTTGTTTAAAATATTTTTAGTACATACTATGCGTTAAAAACGCTTAATTAGGCGATTAGAAGCCATTTCCGGGTTTGATACATAAAGCTGATATTTTTATTATTCCAGAAGGCTTAAAATAATATATTTATCATTTAAGATCAGTAGCAAAAGGTTTGGAGTCGTTTGGATATGAAAAACTCATTTTATGGCCCGTAAGGGCAAAACCGACAATTACCGGATTAAGCCTACGACTATGAGTTATGCTCAGCCTAAAATTAATTAAAAATCTTCAAAAATCCCAAAATAATATATTACATCAGTGGGTATTAAGTTTGATACCAAAAAGTAGGCTTAACTAGGCTATATGCTAATTACGCCGTTTTATTAACATAAAGCTTTCATTTTGCGCTAACGAGCATAACTCTTAATCTACACCTCAAACTGATGTCAAACTTTGCATACAATTTTATATATCAGTAATTAAAATTTCTACTCTTTTACATTTCCAAAAATCACGTTTTAAAGTGAAAAGGGCATAATGGTCAACATATGAGCAATTAACGGAATCATGCAAATTTAATTGGATAACTAATGATCCGAGGTGTATAATCACAGAGGGTTATACTAGCATGTAACCTGGTCCAAATAAAGCTCTTAGGTATTTCTAAAACATACCATAACGGGTCAGAACTGAAAGTCAAAGTAAAAGTCAAACTATGCGACTTTCGGTCCCGAACCGGGTCTCTACTGAAAATTGTCGGGTTGAACATGTTTAGACATGTTCTTACATTCATTACCAAGTTATATCAATGATCAAACAGGTTATAAGTGTTCTACATTGCTAATTATGCATAAATTGTAAATTAAGTATCCTGTTGACTTTTTAATAATAAGTTTGACCCGACTTTTGACCTAGTTAGAGTGGGAATCAGGGGGAACCCTTTTGAGGGTTTATTACCCACATAATTACCAACTTATAACTACTTTTGATTCGACTAATCACTGGACCATTAGTGATTAATCTTAAAGTCAACCGTTAATTACGACGGTTTGACTTTTAAGCTAATACTAAGCTAAAACTTAATTAAGAAGGGTTAGGCATACTTACTGAAGTCCTATGCTTGATTAGTGACCACTTGAGTCTGCTCTTAAGCTCCAGAAATCGATTAGAATGCTGAAGGAAGGTGTGAGCTCAAAGTTGAAATCTTGTGGCCTTTTATAGTGCTCATAAGCACTTAGATTATGGACAACAAGAGCTAGCAATGGTTCCTGATCATCAACACTTGTCCCTAAGATCCTAGGTGCCACTTAGGGGTCGCCCATGATGAGAAATATCTGTTTAAAGGTCGGTTACGCGCGTTTACAGGCTGCTGTCTACACTTTCTGTATCTGTGTGTCTGACGCGGCCCGCGTAAAGGTAGGTTAACCTTTACGCGGCCCGCCTTAACCCTGATATCAGATTTTACATTTTCCATTTTCCACATCTTGTCCCTTGGCCCTTCGGAAGGTCAACCAAGCTTATATTTTGCAATTTGACCCCTTATTATTTACCTACAAGGGGTTTAGGACTTATACCCACTTTGCCAAGTCCCTGGACACTTCCGGTTAACCCGAAAAGTCATAACTTTCAACGTTAACGCTTTAACCCCTCGCACACGAATTTGATCATAACTTTCTCATACGATAACGAAACTTTATGAAATTTATATCGCGCATTCTAGTGAGCATAATTAACAGTTACAAAGCTTCTGGTTTGTCAAAAGGTCACTCAGAGGTATAACTTAAACATGATGACACATTTAACCCATGTAGTTTGTAATCTCTCACTTTTAGCTTCGCATGATCCATGATTTATTCGTTTGATGCTATAAACATCATGTAGGGTTATTGTACAATATTTTTATTCACTGTTGACATTTAGAACCCGTATATTCACATACTTTCCATGACTGTCAACTTTAGTCCTTCTATAACATTCTTTGACACGTTCAAACATATGACACGTGTCTACACTTTATAGGACGTGAATTTTCGAGGTGTTACAATTATAGCGAATACTTATTTGGTCCACTTCTTGAAAATTTATATGTTACGCATGCATCGTTTGTTACGCATGTGGTTTCGTTTCGAATAAGCATTTCATCAAAATTCAAACATTGTTTCGCTAAACCTAATTATTGATTTGTGATCCGAATGACCCGCATTATTGTGATTGTTGGCTCCTTTGTTATCAATATCAAGTCAACACATTTTCTTGAAATTTCTCTTCTTTTCAAGTTACATACATGGTTTTTCGTTGTGACCATGCCGAAAGTTTTCTTGTCAATACATGTATTTATTGTCGCCTTGCGCCGAAACCAAGTTCAATTGTTTGAACTTGTCCATTACACATATTCACTTCAGAGCATCATATGATGTATTGGGAGCATCATATTCAAAATTTGTTTTAACAAGTGTTTCATTTGTTCCGAGTCGAAGTAAACTTGTTTGGCATTCGACTCCATTAAATTGTTTGTTGATTTCGACACCTTGTGGTGGTGTTTTTCACTCATTTGAAGCTTGCGCTAGTATTGTTTACACATACCATGCACGGATTTAAATTATTGCTTTGTTTTAAATCCGCATTGAATTATCATATTAAGGCATGTCTTAACACAATTGTGTGTTATGACAATGGTACACAAATTCATTGCATATTCCGGTGTACCTACTAACGGTTCTTTCATTATCGATCGAATGTTTCACGATATTTATTGCTTCTACATCTTCGATCGAAAACATTAATTCTTTGATGTTCCATCCTCAATTGAAAATCTTATGATGTCGTTTGAATCAAATTTTCAAATTTTCTTCACTGTACTTTCGCTTGACTTCAAACACGGTGAATTTGTTTGATCACCGCTGTTATTGAATTGTTTCATTCACTACGACACCTTGTGGCGTCGGTATAACTTGCAGCTTGTGCTGATCACGATCGAGCGTTTCATGCAAACTAGTACATTTGAGAGTGTTGATTCTTAGTTCATCCAGTGGATGTTATTGCTTCTAGAACTCATTTACTTATTGTGAACGTGCATATGGAATTCGATTGGTCGAAGTTCCTGTTCATTGTTGGATCCCTATTAACTTAGTCACGTTAGTGACTGTACCTATACGTCTTGTTTCCTTTGACATCAATTTTTGAAACACATTTCTTTTAAATCGTTGGGTTATTATTGTTGAGGAATGTCATTAAATTCACATGATTTGAATAAGGCTTGTTTCGCTTACGCGGTCATTCACTTTGTTATTATTCGGACTTACCTGCGAACAACACAATTCTGAGGAGATAACATAGTCTAAATTTCGAGGATGAAATTTCTGTAACAGGGGGAGCATGTGACAACCGGTGATTTACGGCTCTTAATTACGTGATTAACAAGTAATTAACGCGATAATAAATAGTGTTTACAGCGCAAATTAACTTAATTAGGCCTTTGGAGTGCCTAAGAACGCCTATCCGACTTTACAGTGCGCGAACGGTGGTTTTACAGAGAAACCTACGAAACGTTAACCGGCAACGGATTGAAACCGAACATAATACTGACAACGCCGACAAATGTTAAATTTTTACGATGTATTTTAGCTTCGTAATTAAATTTTAGTGACTACAGTCGAAACCGGATCGAAAAACTGATTAAAGACGGCAACGATACAATTTTTCGCGATTATCACCGTAATCGACGAACGGGCGTGCAAACAACGACTACCGACCGTATTTTATGTATTCTAATACTAAAATTTTATCTTTTAACGTTAAACGGAGTTCGGGTTTTGACAACGGGTCTCGTAGGAATTACGGACCACTTACACACAAGATGGGCTTGTGGGCCCTGGGCCCAAACCCAAAACCCACAAGCCTAAACCTGCACATAATATATTAAATCTATACCAAAATCTATACTAAATCTTATTAAATCCCCACTAGATCTCTACAAATCTTTCCAATATCTTTTAAAATCCTGATAAGATTTTTAAGATCTATACAAGATCTTCATATCTTTATATAAGGGTCCATACCCCTTCCCTCATTCTTCAATTGTGCAGACATTCTTCACACCCAAAAAGAAAATGTCTTCCTCCTCTGTCTTTTTATCTGCATAATATACACACACACCAAACAAGAGTGCCATCTTCATCAACACACACCTAAAATAACCCCCTGCTACACCCTTGATCTCTCCCTCTCTCGGGTTCAGTTCGGCGACGACCACCAGAAACACTCACCTCTTCACACACACCAGCCCCCCCCTCTCGTACCTTACCGGTGACATCCGCGGATCTCAGCGGAGAACGACAACCACATCGCCACCATGGCGGTGAGCAGCGGCGAGACTGAGAGATCGATCGGAGAGAGTGGCGGAGCCGGCGACGGGTTTTGCAAATCGGAACTGATCGAGGGAGTGTGCGAGTCGGGAGTTAGATTGACAGAAGAGACAGAGACTCGTCGGAGATGGAGCAGCGCCGCCGCTCACGACGGCGGCAGAAGAGGCGGCGGTAATGGCGGTGGCGGTGGATTCCGGTAAAACCCCCTTACCCGTTTCTTTCATTTTGTGTTCTTTCTGAAGAATCAGATGGAAAATGATGCTGATAATGTACAGTTTGTTCGAGTTCGGGATCGACTCAAAGTTGGATCTCGGCTCAGGTTCTCGTGTTCGGTTCAAAGTGGTTCTGATTGGTTCGATTTTGTTTCAGATTCGGTTCTAATTTAGTTCGGGTGCACGTCAGTTGTGGTTCGGGTTCGTGAAACGGGTCGAATCGGTGCAACTCGGCTCGACTCGGTCAACTCACTAGTCGACTCGGTCAACCCTGGTCAACTCAGTCAACCACTTCGGCGTTCGACACGAGAAATGGTAAAGGTTTAATGACGAGATTGATTATATTATAATTTTAATGTTACGCGTGATGAACGAGCTCGAACCAATCGATTTACGTATACTTTACATTTTTACATATTAGACATAACTTATATAAACATTGAATATATTGTTTGAATCTTGTTGAATTTTGATAAAACAACGACAACTTGTATTGTCGGGGGCGTCCAAAAACAGAGGAAACTCTGCCCGTTTTTCGAGAAAATACGTAAAATAAAACGAGTTTTATTATAAAACGAAACTATCAAATGAATACATCTACAAATGTATTTCACTTTCGACGACACTTTATAGCGTACAAGGAACAACGATAACACGGATTATTTTTGTAAAAACAAATGTGATTTATATAAGTATATATATATACTTTCTTTCAAATCTACAACAATACGAACAAGTCATATATATATTTGATTTGACATCAAATAATCCGACATCTTTTTATGAAATAAACAGTTTATATATATTTGTTTAAAACGACAACACTGTACGACTTTCGAAAGCAACGATTCAAAAACTATTTACGACAAATAAATATAGTTATTATGTTTATTCGAAACTTTGGAACTCCGACAAATTCTTTTATAAAGGAACATATAATTTACTTCAAACGTCAAACAATCCGACTCCTTTTCTAAAGGTAGCAATAGTTTACTTCAAACTTCAAACATTTCGGATTCCTTTATAAAAATAAATATAATTTATATATTTATTTCGAACATCAAATAAACTCGGATTCGTTTTATAAAAATAAATATAGTTTATATATTTATTTCAAATATTGCACGACTCGAGTTCTTTTATAAAAATAAATATAGTTATATATTTATTTTCAACCAGAACAACCCGACGATTCTTTTATAAAATGAATATAACTTTTTATATTCACTTCAAATGCCTAAACGACATATACGTATACTTTGGTAAATATCATACGAGACGTAATATATGGTGCGAGTTTGTTATATGATATTTTCATATAAATATTCTTTTTATACACGTACGACTACTCGAGACGTCTAACGCGATGATAACGATATATTTATATATTTTTATATAAATATTTATTTATTTTTAAATCTCTCGAGGAATAAGTCTTCCCAAGACTTATTAGTTTTACCGACAATAAGCGAGACTTAACAAGTATAACTTAATCGTTACTATTAAGTTCTTAACTTAGCGTCGAATCGTTCGGTCAACGATTCGGTAGAGCTCGGTGACACGTAGTTTAATTACTGCGTTTATTTAGAAACTTATAAGATATTCCGTGTTAGGAATATTGTAGAATGCACGCTAGCGAGTCTCGTCTTGGAAACGACATCACAAAGTCGTGTATAGCTAGCTTTGCACAGGAATATTCAGGTGAGTTCATAACCCCATCTTTTTACGGTTTTACATTTTTATAAATGTTTTCGGGGTGGAAAGACATGCACGTTTTGCAGAAAACACACAAAGTTCTCGATGAACAAAGACTGCATATTTTTAGACAAAGCACGTTGTGCAAGAACATACAAAGCTTTTGAACGAACGAAAACTCGTATTTCTAAATCATATTACGAATGGATTTTGAGGAACTCAAATGGTTTACGAATGGATTACACTAAATATACCGGTTTTTACAAAACAAATGCGTATTATCGAAATGTGAATGATTTTCATGACTAGGGGTGGATCGTCTGGTGATAATATAGAGAGACTGGGGAGTTGGCCTTAGAGGCTGGGGAGGTTCAGCCTTAGAGGCTGGGGAGGTTCAGCCTTAGAGGCTGTGGAGGTTCAGTCCGAGAGACTGGGGTAAAATACATGTTACAAAAGGATTACTTACAGACATTTTTATACATGGTATGGTTAGCTTAAGGAGGGCATACTACTTAGATCATGTGTGTGGGTGGGCGGATACTTAAGGCCATTAATCCTCGTCGTAGGACCGAGGGACATGAGTGATACATCTATTTGGGTGTAGCGAGCCCCACCCATGAGCCCGCAGGATGGACCATGAGGTGACTATGTCTTCCAGCTGGAAGCCCGGTACAAATCTGCTAGGTTTGAGTCTTCCTACATCACTTCACACATATCAATGGCCTTGCAAACCATTGGTGATCTCTTTTTCCTTATTGCTACATACCAGGGACTTTCATACATACACCGTTTACAAAGGTTCATACATACACCGTTTACAAAGGGACATACATACTTACAGAAATACTTGATTTATACAAATTAAATACCATGTTTTATACAAATTCAAAGCATAGGAGTATGCGGGCATGGAGTCAAAGTCAGGGTGGGCATTGACGGTTATACGAATATTACGAATACGCGGGTTTACAAATACATGGTTTCACGAGCATAATGCGGTACAAATACAAAGTTTCCATATAACTTGGCAAGAAAATGATTTCTAAATTCGTTTTCTCAATATTATTTCACAAACCGGTTATTCAAAAGATTTATTTCAAATCTTTTACAAACAAACTATGAACTCACTCAACTTTATGTTGATTTTTCGCATGTTTCTTTCTCAGGTTGCATTTCAGAAATTATGGCACGGTTGGAATAGGAGAACCATGAGGAGTCGAGTACTTAGCGGCATTCATTTTCCTAGAAGTCTTAGCTATTTTGCTTCCGCTGTGCAATGAAGATACCAGTCCAGTCACGCCAGCTCTGATAATTTTGGGGTGTGACAAAAGCTAGGGCCTACAACCCTACGTCGCGGGACGCGAAGGACTCACCTTCGGCTTACGCGGGCCGCGAGGAAGTCCGAAATCAGGACTATAAATAGAGGCCTTCAGTCTTCAGTCGAACTGCCTCATCTCTCACTTTCTCTCTCGAATTTCTATATAGATAAAGCTATTCTCGGGCATAATACCCCCTAAATAATGAAGTTCTGCCCCGTTGTAAGT